>PVIU01012247.1:0-39450 GCA_004026605.1 Ondatra zibethicus
ATGGGGGTGGGCCTTGGACTTCCAACAGGGCAGGGCACCATGCCCTCTTTCAAGGAAGAAGGGGGAGGGAGGAGGGGTGGGGGGTAGTGGGAGGGGACCGGGAGAAGGGGAAGAAAGGAAAAAATTTTTTTTTATCTTTAATTATGTTCTTGAATGGAAAAAATAAAACAAAACAATGTATGGAAAAAAAAAAAAGAAAAAAAAATATGTGTGTGTGTGTGTGTGTGTTTATATATACATTGTGTCTCTGTAGTGTGAAGAACAGGCCACGTTCCCGGCACCCAGCTAGCTTACACCCAAAATAATTACAAAGAAACTGTATTCATTTAAACACTGCCTGGCCCATTACTTTTAGCCTCTTATTGGCTAACTCTCACATCTTGATTTAACCCATTTTTAATAATCTGTATAGCACCACGAGGTCGTGGTTTACCGGGAAAGATTCCTAACCAGCGTCAGTCTCAGATAGGAGTTTCATTGCATCTGCCACTCTGCCCTCTTCCCAGCATTCCATTCTGTCTACTCCACCTACCTGATTTCTGCCCTATCAAAAGGCCAAGGCAGTTTCTTTATTCACCAATGAAAGCAACACAAATACAGGAGAACTTCCTACACCATGTCTCTGAAATTTTTCAAATAAAGTTATGTTTCATAATTCAAGTTATAACTTTTACATAAATATAATCACTATCCTGCAGAACTAGAGCAGCTAAATATTTTAATTATCTAAGCAAAATTTATTTGTAATGCAACAAATATGCAAATTATAATTGTTTAAAGGATCACATTTCCATGGATTTATGAAGTTACCATGACTTACAAAGCCTTCATGTGTCTCTAACTTGGTGAATAATCTCAACAGTGACTTTGGAAAGCACCTTCGTTACATTCTCACTGATCCATAAAGATTTAATTGCTCCATATGCTGCACATTCAGTGCTAACTGAAGTGCAATCAGCAGTTTACATATCTCTGATTACCATATTTCTTTGGGAATATTTAATTAATGTTTTAAAATAATTGAGCACTCTTCCTCATATTCATAATGTTTCCCTTCATTCTCTATTTCATGATCAGCCACCCCTCTTGTGCCACGCCATATTATACTGCTGGACCACAGAGGTACATAAATTGAATGGTTGTTTTAAACCTCATTTTCTTGGTAACTAACTATAAATTTGAATTCTCTAAATAAACTAAACAACAAAAGGTTGTTTTTCAAGAAAATACTATCTCACCGATGTGTTTTTCAGCCAATTTAATGTGAAAATTAACATTATAATATTTATAATAAGAATATTAGTGCACTAAATTTGCAATACCCAATGAAGCTCATAATTCTATGATCTTATACATGTATAATATGATACTGTAAAAATATTTGAACAGTGATTATTTTGCCTCTATTTTTATAAATAGTGGGAAAAGACTATGGGGGTTCCTGACTATGTGAAGTCAAAACATGAACTTAGCTTCGTGTTTTGCCTATTAGTATGTTTTATGTAAAATTACACAATTTATGCAATGCAACTTTGAAAGAGTATGTGAAAGAAAAGAAGAAAAACTGAATTGCATTGTTACCTATTGTGTTGTATCCTGAGGTTATACAAGTGGAATACTTTGAGCCTGTTGGTTGGTTGGTTTGTTGTGAGCCAGCTTCCTGAAGCAGGGTCTTGAGATCCCTCTCAGACAAAGCTATAATCCAATTTATCACTTCAGCTACTTATAGGACATCTTTACAGGGATGAACCACCATATTTACCTCTAATGTTGCCTTTTAATATTGAAGTCAGTTAATTTTTGCTTTGTTTGTATGACTTTATAGCATAGTATTAAATGCAAGAGCATGGTAAGAGTCAAATTTTGACCAACAAACAGTAGTGTTGGCAGCAGTAAAGGAGTCACAGGTGACTGGATTGCTGGAGATTTTGTTCAAAAGAGGTTTACTACAATTAGTTACAGATAAATATACCAGTTCCAGACATAATACATCAATTAAAGCTTTAGTCAAACAATAGGATTGTCCCATCAATCAGTCTTGGGATTATTATTACTGCACCAAAATTTTACAGCTGTGCTAAAATTTTCTTGAACATTATTACTGAATAAGAAGCAAGTCCACCAGGTTTAAGTAGTACCCAGGGCAAGAACAGACTCTAAAGCAAAGACAGACTGTCAACCACCTATTGTCTTGAACTATGCAATGTAATTCAACTCTTAAAATACATCTTACATTTCTCCTCTTGTGAATAAATACACCAATCCCTTCAATTTAAGAGGAAAGGGATTCACTCTATATCACAATTGTAAATTAACAGTCAATTATGAAACTAGAAATAGTTATGACCACTTAAGGTAATAGAATTTTTAACAGCATCTTCACTTTACAATAATAATAATAATGATAATAAATAGATAAAATGTAGATTAAATAGTATAAATAAACATGAATAGTTTGTATATCAGATGACCCACTGAACTATGAATTAATAATATACTAGAGAGGTGGTGTCGATGAGAGGTAAAGACTATTTTTATCTGTGGATATAAGAACAAATATTTAGAATGTAGTTAAGGATTATATTATTTTAGTAAAATTGTGACTACAGGCTTCATACAAATTCTAGGACTTCATTAACCTTGAGAAGTTAGCTATATTTCCAGTAACAGTCACAATTTCTTTCTTGTTGAATGAGTATTATATTACAAAGCTGCTGGTTACCTCCAAAGCACATATGCCGGTACTACACCCTTAAGCTTCAGGTTATTGTTCCCTGCTGGTCATTGGGGAGGTTCATAGATGTCATAGCTGGGTAGGAATGTTGGTTGCTACCCTCTTTTGGCAGATTTTCTGGGGTCTTCTTCTACCATGAAAGCTAGTCCTCAGAGAGGTGGTATTGAATTTAATTCCTGCTCAGGCAACTCAGACTTTATGTTTGAAGTTCATGGTGTCATCAGCAATAAGGATTTACCTTATACTTCTCAGGGGCATGGAACAAAAGAAACGGCAATAGTCTGTAATGTTTTACTAGTCACTTGGAATACTCTAAGTAATAGCTCAAAAAAGGTCAAATTCCTCTTGTCAGGATTTTATTAGATGGTCTTTGGCCCTTGGAAAGAGCATCATCAGCTTACATGTAAAAATTTTATTTCAATTAAACATGTATATTTATACACTGGCTGTGATGTATTATAGGTATTTTGGATAGAAAACTAATAGTAAGACTCCTTACAGCTTATCACATGTGCTTATTCTTGTTTTAGCCACCTCATTCATTCGTCTATACTAGTCTCCCTCCTTAGTCTCTAATTGGAGGGAAGAAAGGGAAGATGAGGGTGATATAATTATACTGCAATGTCAAAATAATAAAATACATTTAAAATTAACTTTATTGCCATATTATCCAGGAGAGTCAAGATATGAAAATCACAAAACTAACATCATAAGATAAAAGAAAAACAAACATATGGAATATATAGCCTTCTAGAAATAACAGTGGAGGTCACTCATTTGATGTACTGTCTGCATATATTTTCTCTGTCATCCACAACGATATGTGAAAGAGACTAATCCAACACTTATTCACGGAGTCTCTATTAGACAATGAGTTTTCTACATTCCAACTAAAGAAAGGTTCTTTTTATAGTCAAAGTCTTAAGAGACTCCATCTGGAAATTATCGAGTTATTATCCAGAAATAGGAGCAAATCTGGGGGAATTCACAGTTCTTGATGAAGTATTGTCAAACCATACTTTGAAGAAAAAATATATAGGACAAAACCAAACCCTAGGAATAGAAGTGTAGGAGGTACATCATATGCATCTTGTAAGACCTCCACCATGGTGTAACTAAAAAGGCTATTGAAACCTCAGATGGTTAGATTGTCTGACATATTGCCTCCCCCCTTTTTAATCAAATCGCACCTGTGGCATAATCAATTGGATTGGGTGCAATAACCGTTGCTTGCCAGTATTTTTGTCAGTGATTGAGGTATGGGCATTTCTTTGCCCAAAGGCCAGTTCGGCCAAGAAGAAAGGCTCCAGGTGAAGTGTCTTTGGTGCTCAACATTCTCTCGGGAATAGATCGGTGTTGCCAGGAGTGATTGTGTCTCACTACCACGGAACTCTAAGTTAGATTAAAGACCATTTTCTACAGCTCTTTGAAAAGGCTGAAGATAAAAAGGTTGAAGATTATCTCTCTATACTGAATATAAGCTCTATGTATCTAAAGAACCTAATTAGTCTAATTATGAATATGACAAAAATAGATGACTATTGATCTATAATTCTCAATACCTATCTAACTTAAAGACTAAGACAATAAACAATTGTGCAATAAATGAGGACAATTACCTTCAAATGTAAACAATGTATAAGTATCTTGAACAGAGGTAGTAATGTACACTGCAATATGGTAAATATATATATATCAATACATAAACAATGTTTTAAACAAAGGTAGAAGCATACATGCATACAATAATGAAGTGTTATTTTCCTCTTTTTTATTACTTTATACATAATATCAATCAAAATTCCCACTTCTTCCTCACCTCCCACTTCCCTTCCACTCCCCCACAACCCTCCTCCCAACCCCTTCCAGTCCTAAGAGAAGGCAAGGTACCTGGCCCTGTTCAAGGTCCCCCCCCACAGGATTAGGAAGGTATTCATCAAAAGAGAATAGGATCCCAAAAAGCTAATACATGCAGAAGAGACAGATCCCATCTAGAGAAAAGCAGAGCCATAGGTTCCTCAAGCCTTTGGAAATGAAATCTCAACTGAGATTTCCTCTTATAGTTATTTCTAGTGAATAGTGTGTTGCCACACAGACAGCAGCTCATCCTCAAGGGCTACCCAGAGACAGGGAGTGTGATATTCGTTTCAATTGGAAAGATATGAACCAAAATCCTTTTATTGGATTGAGCTTTACTTCGTGACATTTTCTAGATCTATCAGCACACTAGAGTATATTCCTGCCTATAAACCTTCCATCCTATATAAAGTTAACTATGTAGAATAAATCCTAGTTAAAAGAAAGGAAGATATTTTTCAAAATTAAAAAATTAACATAGTCCCATCAGTATAATATAATTATTATTAAGAGTGAGAGCTTTCTTAAATAAGCAGTGGAATTCCTGCTCATATGTATGTGTGAATATGGATGTGCCTTATCATGGAATAGTACATCAAAGAATATAATATTAATCTCTGTTTAGATTATTGATAAATATTTAAGAAAAATAGTAAGCCTGTGTGATTATATAATATATTCTAGATATTACAAGAACTCATGTTTACTACTTATTCAAATTTTAAACTATGACCACATGTGTATAACTTTAATGGTGAAAAATATCAGAAAAAGGTTTATGTGCTTTGAAAAAGAAGCTTGTCTTTAGCCAATAAAATGCCTTTATTCTGTCTTAATTTGAACGTATGATTGTTTTTAATAAGATTTACTGAGAATCTAGACAGCAAGATTTTATATTTGCTCATAGAACACAGCCAATTAAATCTTCTCTAGAATGTCATTTAAAAATACTAGTGTAAATGTGGAGATATAAATAAAGTTATACAATTTTCCAAAAAAGGCATTTGCCATTGCATAAGTTTTAGAATTTAACAACAGTCACATAAGTGCTACCGTGCTTTTATTTCCCTCTTCAAGGATAATGAGATAGAGGAAAATTTAAATTTTCAGAATCAGAATCATTGGGAAAATATTAACTTCTAACATGAATCATTACATTTGTCCAACTGCCATATTTCTTATGTTTAACTATTCTAAATCTCTCTGTGTAAGAGTCTCTGTCTCCCTCTAGGAATCTATGTCTCTATTCTACTCTTAAGTCTGTCTGTCTCTGCCTATGTCTGTCTCGCTTTCTCTCATACACACACACACACACACACACACACACACACACACACACACACACACACACGCATTTCTCTTTTGTTCTTTCTTTGAATTCTACCACTCATTTCACAACTACAACATGATAGTTGGTAATGCATACTCTAATAGGTTACCTGCACAAACTTAAAAGGTTCTGTGTTAGTAAAATTACCTTGTCTATGTAAATCCTTGGTAAACTAACTTTTATAATCTGTGTCACACTCGAAAGGATGACAGGTGGTATCATGCTCCATGCTGCACTTGAATAACTAATCTGCATAAGCACAGTAAGAAAGCTCATTACACAGCAACATATGTGGACACATCATTTCAGGATACCATATGCTTCTAAGGCACATATAAAATAATTATCACAGCTAGTCCCAGATAGTGTCATGTGTGTTTCATTTAGCTTTAGCTAGGAGGCTTGATTATGCCATCATTGCTCCATTCCTTTTAAGTTTCTTCCATCTCCAGTCACTTTGTTCTCATTATCGCTAGTGGTTTTATTTTTTTGGCAACAGTCTTTCTTCTTTATCCTGGCCCTGGAGAAAAGATAGAAGATGTTAGTTACTTATCCCTGCACCATAACTTTAATTTATTGTTCCCTTGGTTACTTTATTGGAAACCATTATCTTCTTTGGAATTCTTTTGCAGATATTCTGTTTCCTTTCTTTATTTTGTCTCCAGACTAAATCTCTTTTCATTATTTTTCATGAATCTTTGTGTCTTTTCTTTAATCTGGGTGTACAAAGTCATCTAAGGTTTTAGGGTTTTTATTTTATAAATCCTAGAATTAAAACTCTAATAGTCATAATCAACCACAAATTTAGTTACATTGATATAATATTTTAAAATAGACACAAAGAAAGCAATCACCTACTTTAGAAATTTTAAGTTTGAAATGCAATGTGGTCTTCTCTTCAGGAGTTTCAGGTTTGCTTTAGAACTGGGTCACATGCAGTAGGTGTGCAAGATTACCTGCAATTCTACCTTCTCTTTTCTTGAACATTCTTGCTATTGTACAATGCACATTCCAGGGAGGTTTTCCTTGTGCTTTGCAAAGTTTTGCTTTCCTCTAACTGGGACACCTTCTCAGTTGTATGCAACACTGGTTTCACTTTTTTCATTTGTTCGCTCACATAATTTTCATGGTTAGTGTAAACTAAAGTGAAAGATCCTTGGTACAAAATTGTTAAGATCCCCAAGATATCACAATATGTTAAGTGTGCAAGTTACACGCTGAAGAAAATGCACTTACATAAGGATGTATTTATGAGTAAGTATTCTCAGACTTCCTTCAGTTGACCTAAGATGAATCTCGAGGACAATCATGTCTTATCCTATTGCTATGTTATTTTTTGTATAATTGGTGTGTTACTGAAATTGAAAAGCAAAAATATATAAATTTTTTTCATACCTACTGAATTTTAATTATCTGACATCAAAAATGTTTCAAAAAGTCTAGAAGACTTTATAATTTTTAGACTTTTGTCTAGAAGTCTCCTAGACATTTTTGTAAGTAAACTAAATATTCAATATAATATAATTAGAAACATACTCAAATCATTGAATATTATTGTCTAAGAATCATGGTTTATTTCATTTATTTGCTTAAATATAGTGACAAAAGAAAGCAAACTACATTTCTTGAATGACTTTAGCAGAATAGACAATATTAAATATATTTTATAGATGGCAGTGCTTTCTGAAGTATTCAGGAATCTGAATTACCCATAAAATGATCCTAGCAGGAATTGGTCAAGACATATAATGATTACTGGATCATATAATAGACACACTCCCCTTTAAAGCAAAGAATATCAGGTAAGTCACAGTAGTTTATTGATTATCTTAGCATATATGGATAAGAATTAAAAAGTGTTTGATGTTTTCATGCCAATAATTGTTTGCCTAAACATAACTGGCTGCTTTTACATGGAATTATCTATTTCTTAAGATCTGATTCCAAATGCCAGTACCAACTCTATGGGTGTATTTGAGGCATCATCCCTTTCTCCCTTTAAGGCCATTTTCAGTTTTAAGTGAAGAATATTTTCATTTGCTCATATAAATAATCTAGAGCAATATCATTTTGCAATTAGAATGTAATTTAGGTATTGTGGGAATAGGTCTGCTACTTCCTAGCACATTTTTCCTAAGCTACATAAGGAGTTGTTAGTTTCTGTTAATGGCAGAGCCTACAAAAGAAAAAACTGTTCAGGGTAATTTCTCTATTTTTGAATCAATACTGGTCTTGAGACTTTTATTTGCATTTTTTTCATGCAATGAATGCCTGGGCAGTGATTTTGTGACCTGGTGAATATTAGTTAGAGACATTCATTAAAACCAACATTATTTTTTGTTTTTAATTTGAAATATTTGATAGAGCACAACCTAATTCCATATTCCTATGAAACCAAATGCCCTATTTCCATAATTTAGGGTGAAGATTTGTCATTTTTGATGTTTTCAGAAATGATGTCACTTCTAAGAATTAGGCAGGGGAATGACATGGGAGTCCTCATAATGAACAGTTATTACTTTTTCCAGTTAGGACCTGACACTAGCAGTTAAGGAAGGAAAAGCAGGATTATAAAAAAATAGATCCATTTTTTATAGTAGAAGCAAAATAGTCTGACAATAGATGGTATCTAGCGTCTAGATGCATTTATTCTAAATGTGCTTTGATCTTGGTCAGAAATGTCTATATTTTTGTAAGAGTTAGAATAGACTTCATTTCACTTTATAAAAATGTATTGTAAAACTACTTTAGAAATAATCAAAACCATATTTCCTTCAACTAGAAATGTATGTTCATATTTTCTTATCATCCAATTAAACTTTCAAGTATGTTGTCAATATAATGTGACATATTGCTAACAAGATCTCATAAATGAAAAATACACAACTGCTGTTTATCATGTTATGTGAATACCTTAAATAGAAACTGTCAAAATTTAAAAAACCACATACTTTAAACGTACAAATGTGATATTCACTAAGGTTACTTCAATTCACACTCCCATCAGTAATATTCATATCAGCAATATGAACTATCAAAACTGCAAATATTGTTAATTAATCTTTTTCAACTGGTTAGTGTAAATTAATTCTGTATTTGTTTTGCTTTTATTACAGTTAATTGTTCTGAGAGTAGTCAGTTGTATTTTTAGTACATTTATATAAACAATATAAAAAAGTTTATATTCAGTTTTGTATCCATTTAGTTATCAAAAACCTGAGTCTGTGTTTATTTTTGAGGTCCATAAAATGCTGAAGTTTTATATGCATTCAAACCTGGTCATTCACTGAGAAGAGATTTGATCTCTTTGGAACTGCTTTGTTTATCACTCGTTCTTTATTTTCTTTCATTTTTCTCTTTATTGCTATGCATTAAATCTTGAATTGCATGCAAACCACTCAAGCTCTATATTACTAAACTATATCCTCAACCAAACATTAAAATTTATTTTATATATATGTGTGTGTGTATTATATATATATATATATATATATATATATATATATATATATATATATATATATATATATAAATGATTATTCTTTTTGGTACCTTCATTGATGACTTTGTCAGTAGAAAAATTTGTATTCTTTTTCAGCATTGATGAAAAATTTCTTTTTCAGCATTAATTCTGAAAAAAAATTATGTTCTTTCTAAGAATTTATAACATTCAAGAAATATTTATTCTGCTTTAGAACATTGTATAATAATGCTGTACAACATCTTTACTTTCTGTTGGGAAAATAGCAATAATGAAGCCACAGTTAGAATGCCTTGTTTGAAATGTAAAATATACATAACAATAAGAAAACACAACAGAAACTTTAAATAATCGGTAAATACATTTACTTTAAAATTGATTTCTAATTTTCTTCTTTCTTTTTATTTATTTTGTCTCATACAATACATAAAGATTACATACTCATTCTTTCCACTCCTCCAAGTCTCCCCCATTTTACCACTGCCAGATTCACTGTTCTTCTACCTCCTTTCAGAAAGCAGCAGGATCCTCAGGGATATCAACATTAAAACTAGATGCAGTAAGACTAGGAAAAACTATTATATCAAGGCAGATCGACACAACCCAGAAGGAGGAAAAGTGTCACAAGTGTAGCCAAAAGAGTTAAGACAACTCCATTCTACTATTTGGAGTTCTGCAAAAACCCCAAGGTAAACAACCACAACATATTTATAGAGGGCCTAGCATAGACCCATACATGGTCTGTGTTTGACTGCTCAGTCTCTGTGAAACCCTATGACACCTACTTAGATGATTCTGTGGTCTGTGTTCTGGTGGTGTCTGCTAACTCTCTGGCTCTAACATCCTTCCTCTCCCTCTGCCATGTTGGTACAGGCTTTTACAACTAAAGCTCTGCCTAATGCTTGCTATGTGTCTCTGTATCTTTTCCCATCAGCTTCCAAAGAACCTCTCTCATATGACAAATGAGTGTGGCATTTATCTCTGAGTATAGCAGAATATCATTAAAAATCATTTCATTGATATTTGTCAGTCATGTCTGGTTCCAGCCTAGGGATCTGGGTCATCCAGTTTCCTATTGTTCACCATTCAGGCAGGGATTGGCTTGTTCTTATAACTTGGGACTCAAATTATACCAGTTATGTGCTGAGCAACCTCACCAGCTCTGAGTAACCATTGTCCGGCACTTTTTGCAGGTTGTAGGTTAAAGGATTTGTTGTAGGGGTGGTGTCTCAGTTCTGCTAGTAAAAGCTTTCCCTGGTTACAGAAGATATCTGGATTCCTTGATAACATCACCCTAATAAGTCCCAGAAACTTTCCGCTGCACTAGATTTCCACCTCACCTTCTAAATGATCCCCAATTCCAGCCGACTCTCCCCATACTTCCTCTTTTCATCCCTCTCTACCCTGCTTACTTCTTGCTATTACTCTCACTGAAAGTTCTTGATCCAGTTTCCTCTTCCCAGAGAGATCCATGCAACCTCCACTAGAGCTCTTCTTGCTAACCTTTCTGGATATGTAAATTGTAGCATGATTATCCATTACTTAACAGCTGATATACTCTTATAAGTGAGTATATACCAACTTTGTCTTTCTGGATGTAGGTTACCTCACTCAGGGTGATTTTTTTCTAATTGTATACATTTACCCACAAATTTCATAATGTCAGCTTTTTAACAAATGAGTAATACTTCATTGTATAAATGTACCAAATTTTCTTTATCCATTTTCAGTGCAGGAATATCTAGGCTATTTTCAGGATAGGGCTATTATAAATAAATCCTATGTGAACATTATTGAATAAATGTTCTTGTGGTAGGATGGAACATCTTTTGGATAAATCTCAATAGTATCTCTTTTGGGTATTTATTGTAGGAGGACAGAGCATATTTTGGTATATATCAATAGTGTAGCTGTGTCTTGAGGTAAATTGATTCCCAATTTTCTGAAGAATTGCTATGTTAATTTCTATAGTGACTGTAAAAGTCTGCATCATTCCCACCAACAATGGAGGAGTGCTCCCCTTGTTCTGCATCCTCCCCAGCATGAGCTGTTACCAAATTTTTATTCTTTGGCAGTTAAAACAAATAAAACTACCACTCCACTATTGCTACCTTTAGCAGATTATAAAATAACTTTATCTTTAGAGTATTTGGACTAAATCTGCAGTGATAAATTCCTGTGAAAATATTCCTACATCTGTGCATACATGCTTACATCACATAAGAAAAGAATAAGAAAATTCAAGAGCAGTAAAATCAGAAACACATAGTATTGATGACAAGCACGGTTATAATAAATATGTCATTGAAGAAAATGGTTTACTATCTGGTCATCTGAAATGAGATGACATATAAGACTAGATAGAGTAAAATAAAAACATCTATTTGGAAAACTTGGGAAAAACTCCTACTTACATTAATCAAACTAGTATTATCTGTTGTTCTTACATGAGGTATGTAGTCTAACTCACAAAGAATTATTCAATTTCTAATAGAATGTAGTGTCTTTTAATACCTAATAACATGTGCTTTGTGTTATCATTTTGGCAAGTCAAGGTATAACAACAAAATTATAGTGAGATTCCTTTTTACATCTTTAAAACATTCCAAAAGAAACTCCTAGACCTGAGCAGTCTCTACAAAACAGACACAACAAATCAATCAATTTGTTAGTGGCTTGTATATACTGTTAATTAAAAGAGAAATACAAGGACCAAATACTACTTAGAAAATAAGTGTTCAACATTTTTATATATTACAGAAAAAGCCAATTAACGTTTCTTGAAATTCCATCTCACCTCAAGAAGAAAGGTTATAGTCAAAAGACAAATGATACAGAAAACCACAACCAATCAATGTCCAGAAAAGAAGTCATAATTCCTAAGAATTGTTTTTAATCAAAGTATAATAAGAATGAATAGATATAAAAATTGCATGATAAAATACAAACATTATAAAATATTTTTATTTTTGCTTTGAGAATTTCTGTGACTTTATTTTCATTATACTCATCTCCTTCTCCCATCTTCTCCCAGATCTACTTTCATTCCATCACTATCAAACTTTATATCATCTTTTATATGTCAAGTTTACTTAGTTCCATTAGTGCTGTCTACATGCTCTTAGGGATGTGGTTATCAAATGGAACATCTTAGAACATTCAAACAAATGTACTCTGTGTACTTGTATTATTTGAAACAGTATGCAAAAGATCTACATATGCTCAAACTGAAGAAAATTCTAGCATGCATGGAGAAGGAAGGTACCAAAACCAAACCTCTAGATGAACTGTTAGTTGAATGCTGCCTAGAGAGGGGTGTTGTGCCAATCAAGTCAAATACATGAAGACAAATACTCTAGTGTCCTCATATATGTCAGACACAGATTTTAGTTTTTATAAGCATGGGCATGGATATAGTTATGGTTATACTGTGAAACTTGAAAGGACATCACAAAAAGAGAAATGGGAAATTTAATAGAAACTGAATGGATGAACTAAGAAAGAGTGGAAATGGTTTGACCTGAAAACTGAAACAGTTTTGGAGGCCATTTGGAGGAGAAAAGACACCATGACAAAAGTCAATGAAACGTTGAAGGAGAAGAAAAAAATACAATAAAAAAGTATGCTTATAAATGCCAAAGTGAAATATTTTGTGTATTCACTTTAACAACATAATAAAAAAAGAGTATTATCTGTTTTACTGTCTTTAAAAACTTAAGCATGATTTTCTTATGTAGGTCATTCTTCAGCTTTTGCAAAAAATACATGTGGGACCAGGGACATTTATTGGTGTGTACCTCCCCAGATCATCCAGTTTGGCAGACTAGTGAGCCCTGTGAACCCACATGTCTCCATTACTAAGAACTCAATTGCAAACTTCTACCAACTCTATCTTTTTCACACCGGTCCTAGGCATAAAAGCAGTTCTTTATATTGTGTTACAAGAACATCAGCCAGTTCAGATACATCACTTATATGCATATTCATGGTATCATTATATTTACATTGTTGAAATTATTATTTATATATTTGTTCAAATTAAGGTTTTCATGTTTAGGAAAACATTATTTATAACTGACAATGACATTTAATGAACAAAGTTAATATGAATATTTGCATAAAAAAATAATAATCCTCTGTGGTGAAACACTGGCACAAAATAAAGGACAGTTTAGAGTGTTCAGCTAATAAATTAAAGAAGAGATATAGCTGGGGTGAGTATAGTAAATCTAATAAGTCTATCTTTTTAAGAACTTTTGACTACTAAAAAGAAACATAGGTTTATATAACATATAATCTCTCCTCATTTTTGCATTAGACATACCTTCTTTTTTGATATATGAAATTTGTTTATTTGCTTGGGAACTTGCAACAGATACCATATGGTGCAGAAATGATAAATTAATATCTGGTCCCTTAAATTACATTTGTTTGCCTCTATGCTAAACAATCATCTCCCTGCTGACCACATGTCCTACAACTTTACCTTTTTTTTTTGAACCTTCTTACTCTTGTATAATTCACATGCCAGGGAGTTTTTCCTTGTGCTTTGCAAAGTTCATTTCCTCTAACAGGGACACCATCACAGTTGAATGGAATGCTGCTTTCACGTCCTTCATCTGTTTGCTCAAATAATTTTCTTGGTTAGTGTAAACTAAAGTTTAAGATCCCTGGTACAAAATTGTTAAGATCCCCAAGATATCACAGTCTGTTATGTGTACAAGTCCATGCCGAAGAAAATGGTCCCTTTCACATTTCCTCTTGTCAAAAGCCAGGGTGACCACATTTTTTTAAATTTAGTTTTAAAAAAAACACTATCTTTTTACATTTTACATTCCAAATCCAGTTCCCAATGCCTCCCCTGCTCCTGCTCCCTCCATCTCCCCCCCGTCCCACCCTCCCATTCCACCTGCCGTCCACTCCTCAGAGAGGGAAAGGCTTCCCATGGGGAGTCAACAAAGTCTAGCACATTGCTTTGAGGCAGAAACTAGGCCTTCCCAACTATATCTAGCCTCAGTAAGGTATTTTTCCAGAAAGAATGTGTTCCAAAAAGCCAGAGCAAGCAGTTGGGATAAATCCTCAGTCTGCCCCAGTCATACAAGTGTCACCCACATTCAGAGGGCCTAGCTTGGTCCTATGCTGGTTCCTTCACTGTTAGGCTGGAGTTGGTAGGCTCCCATTAGCTCAGAAAAGCAGTTTCAGTGGGAATCCCCATCATGGTCTTGACCTTTTTGCTTATATTCTCACCCCTCCCACTCTTCAACTGGACTTTTGAAACTCAACCCTGTGCTCCACTGTGGCTCTCTGGATATGCTTCCAACAGTTTCTGATGTATCTTCTATGGTGACATTTAAGAAAGTCATCAATATGACTACAAGGCAAGGACAGTTCAGGTCCCCTCTCCACTATGGCTTAGGATCTTAGCTGGGGTCATTCTTGTGGATTCCTGGGAACTTCTCCAGTACAAAGTTTCTTGCTAGCCCTATAATGGCTCCCTCTAACAAGATATCTCTTTCCTTATTCTATGTCTCTATCCTTCCCCCAACTCGACCATCCTGTTCCTTCAAGTTTTCTCCTTCAACTTCCCCTTCTCTCTTCCTCCTTCCCTTCTGCCTTTGCTCCTCCTCCAACCCCTACACTTCCAAATTTCTCAGGAGATCTTGTCTATTTCCTTTTCCCAGGGCATCTACGTATGTTTCTCTTAGGGTTCTCCTTGTGGACTATAGGCTCATTATCCTTTGCTTTACAGCTACACCATGATCATCTTTCTGGGTCTGGGTTACATCACTCAGGATGGTTTTATCTAGTTCCATCCATTTGTTTGCAAATCTTCTTATTGGGATGTCTAATACTTGGATAGATTAAAGAAGACTCACTCAACAAGAATTACCACAGTGCCTTTACATTTTATATTATACAAAGAATAAATAATGAGAATTTAAATTTTTTATTAACAATATTTATTGCATTTAATTTGATATTGTTTTAGAGATATTCTGCAGGGCATGGTATGAATGTGATTTAATTTTATATATTTTTATACTGATGTGCCTTCCTTAGTGTGCATAGGTGCACCATATGTGGGCAGTAGCCAGGAATCAAAAAAGAAAAAGAAAGGTCTCCTGATGAGGTTGTAGGGAACCAAATCCAGATTCTCTATAAGAGCAATAAATATTCCTAAATGATGCTAAGCCATCTCTCCAGTCTTTGTTTAAAATTCCAAAAGAAGTATTTTAAAAAGTAAATGTAGGACCTATTGTTTATTTCTAGAGTTAAATTGATTTGTATCATTTGCAACATAGCTTTTAGAGAATTATAACATATAAGAAGTAAATAGAAGTTTAGTAAAGTGTCTCTTAATTATAAAACCTGTACAGTTAGTTTATTAACAACTTAAATTTTATTTTTATATAAATAGGAAGATTTTCTGTTATCTGGGGAAAATATAGGAACTAGTGTACAGCGTAAAAAAAATGGTCTTCATTATCATAGTTCTGTGTTTTGATGACCAAGCAGACTTGAATGAATGCTGGTCCTCCATGTGGTGCAGTGTTAATCACAGGCCCATGCAGTTAATAAAGTTAAAACTGGCTAGCATCCTCTAGGCTGAGTTCTATTTTCCAATGCTCAGTTAGTTTTCAGTGGCTTATCTATGGCTTCTATTTCCCAAGATTTGTCCTTTCTTCATATTCACAAGCCTAACATACGCTTTTAATCATATTAAGTGTCCAGTTAGTAATTGATTAATCAACTGATGCCTATTGTGTCTCTAAATTTCATAATTGCTGGAAGTAAAGTAAGCATTTTCATGAAAAATCATTCATGAAGATTATTCTATCTAAAAATTGAAGCTAGTGGCCATGTACTATTTTATTTTATTATTGTAAATCTCTTATCCTTTTTTTAAAATTGAGTGTTCTCTCACACAGTCCTCTATGTTTTAATAAAGTAACCGTTCTTTGATGTAGTAAAATCATCACCTATGGTAAATTAATTATTACTGAACTTTATAGTGATTCCTATCTTGAAAAAGAACTTCAAATCTCCTAACCCAGTCATAATATGTGTTAGAAATCTATTATCTGAATAATAACCTCAGTTATAACCTCATTCATATTGAAAGAGATGTTAGCTCTCTTTCAAATGTCAAATATCAGTCTTAATACCTCAGAAACTAAGCTTACTTATGAAGTAATGGTAAGGTAGAACTTTTCCTTGGCAATTGTCGATCATATATAGGATCAATATGCAAATAACAGTAAATTTAAACCTTTTATACATCAAGACAAGCACCTAGTAAAGCACATAATTTATTTTAATAGGTTAAATATCCTGTTCTCCTATCAGTAAACAATAATTCATGTCAAAATCTGAATCCTCATTACTTATGATATCACGTTTACCAGAACGTTCTCTTACTAAAGTATGTCATTTCTCTAGAAATTCTAGGTTTTATAATTAGAAATAATCTTCCCCTTTTGTATGGGTAAAACATGACTCACATGCTATGAAATCATTTTGTCTCCATCATAAACAAAATATAGATATCTCCATGAGTCACTATATCTTAAAGTTGATCAATAAAAGAAATATTCACCTACTGCTACTGTTTCACCAGTTTTCCCTCATGACCCTTTATAATTATTTTATTTTATACTCAGTATTATCTGTTATGATCTTTCTGAAGTTAGAGGATACATATTATGATATTATTATAAAAACACAATTTGAATTGATTTTTAAAATATAAGATCTAGGTTTCAGTTTGTAAAAATAATTTAATATTACTAAAATTAAGTAAATAATCTGAATTTTACATTGTGTGTGAATGGAAAAATGGAAATATTAAACAATTAAGATATTTAAAATTTGCCATAGAGCAATTTTTGATAGCTAATAAGCTTCTGTATTCCGTTTTAAGATTGAAAAACATCAAAATTTGTTCTATTTTATTCCTAGTTTTTATTCCTGTTTATTTTGTTTTTCTTAATAGTCTAAACTGGACTTAGATTTTTTTGTTGGTTCTTACACATTCTGTTTTTATCTAATTTTTAGAATTGATATCACCATTTATTATAAACTTTATTAACTTGAATATTTTGCTCTAAATTGACTAGTAACCATCACTTTTATAATGATTTTAAAATTTGTTTCATAGGTAGCATCATTTCATACTGTATCTCATGACTTTCTTTTGAAATTATTTACATAAAATATTTGTTTTATTTCTTCTTGAATCAAAAAATGGGGAGATGAATGTAAATGTATGTGTGTACTGTGGCATGGTGAGAGGAGTTTCTGTGACTTTCAAGTATTGTTATTGTCTTGCAATTTAACTAAAATAAAATATATAACAAGCATTGACATTATTATTTAAAGTATACAATTTAATGCCATGTATTACATGAACTAAATATATATATAGTTCATGTATAAAATGAACTAAAAATATTGTCCACTTAGGATCACTACCAGTTTCTAACATGTATATGGCATCATCATTTACCCAGCTTCTAGAAAACTGCTCCACTTTATTTTCTAGAACCTTTCATGTATGTGAAATCATAAAGTATCTTCCTTTTTGTCTGTAGCATATTTTCAAGATTCAATTTAAAAACTTTACCAAATACTTGAATTCATAGAATGAGCAATGTTACCTTACCATTAACAATATCAATTGAGAGCTTCTTTTCTTGAACACGTTAGTATTTTCCACAGGTTTTCAGTGTTTAGGTTTGATAAAAAGTTTTGGGTTTTTTTTCTACATTAGGGGATTAAGTTGTAGCTGTAGTTCTGCAGTTTGCTGTAACCTTTCTGCAATTTTGACCTTTAGGGGGAAATGACAGCCTGCTCACTGCAACAAAACAAAAAATGGAGATATAGCCATTGCATGACTTAAGCATTTCCAAAAGTGTATAATTTGTATGCTCATCAATGCAATAATAACTGACTGATTCCATTGTTTTATTAAAAGATTATGTGTATTTAATTATTTATTTGTACCACCAGATAAGTTATTAATGAATAAATTATCATTTCTATTCATCAAAAATATATGCCTTTTTGACCATTAATGGAATATTGGTACCAAGGCTACATGAACCATCTTACATGAGTTTCATAGATGTGCATGTGTTAATAGATGCTAGAGACTGATGCCTCTCTGGCATCAGTAAATCTCAGGGATCTTCCAGTTTCTAACTTCCAGGGTAGGCAGTACAGACATGTGCTTCCATATCTGCTTTTCCACGGACTGTGAGATGGCAAGCTAAGGTGCTCATTCCTGTATTTTAGAGACTTTTCCAAGTGAACTGTTTTCTGAGTAATACTTCTATGATTTTATGTTCAAAAATCTCATTTTACTCTAATAAGCTGTGTTACATGGAAAGAAAAATATGTCATATTATTTTCATTTACACTATTTTAAAATGTTTAGTTACATGTGTTTAGTTACATAGTTTAAATTTCATAAAATTTACCCATGAAGGGCATGAGGAAGACCAGAGTCTGGTCTAACACTTGAGCCCATGTTGGCGTCTGCAGACCACTCTGCCACCAGGGTCCCGGTAGTCTTAATTTCCTGAGGACTCTTGCAGATCCTTAGACGTCTTTCCTTTTCTGAGTCACATAAAATCATTCAAGCTGGTAGTTGACTTCAGCCTGCATGGAAGGTGGGAACCCAGGCTGTCCCTTAAGGTTTCTTTGCCCAACTGAGACACATGGACCTGTGGATGCATTCAAGTAGCCTGGAAATTGAAGACTCAGGCTGAGCTGTGGGCTTCTTTTCCCACCTGAGCCATGTGACATCGTGTGAACATGTGGATGCCTTAAGGAACCATGAATGTCTTTCTCTAATAAATCCTGAGGTACACAGCATCAGGAGAGTCTATGGTCATCCTCAGGCAGCCCAAACCATGAGGAACCCCATGTTGTGGGGATGTTATTCATAAGTCTGACTTGCTTGACATCTGGTGGCCCCATGGTTCTCTTTCCCCGCCTGAGAAAATTGGCCTGTAGATGCCTTCAGAAAACCTGATTTGAGTACACATCTTGCCTTTTGCATGATGTTCACCCAAATGAGCACCATGACCACACAATGGCTTGGTCAGTCACCCTGTATGGTGAGGAACGATGTCACCCTGTATGGTGAGGAACGGAACTTTCAAGGGAGTGTCTGGCCCTGCCTGACCCACATGGCATCAGGCGATACTGTCGGTGACTTTAGAAAGCTTGATGTGAGGATCCACTCTGCCCTGTGAGTGTCTTATACCCAAACAGTGCCAGTGGCACTGAGACAGCCCAGTTGGTGAGTGCCATCTCTCCCCTATGGGTGTCTTTCCTTGTCAGACCCAGGGAAACATTCAGGCAACCCTAACCACGAGGACCCAAGATACTCATTTGCAAAGTTGAGACTCATGCCATCAGGGAGCCTGCGGATGTCTTGTGACAGACTGTTTTGGTGAGAATACATGCTGCCCTTCAGAAAGTCCATATGATGAGGATCTACACTGTCACATGCCTTCCTATGCCCCATGGAATGAGGTGTGCTCATAGATACCTTCAGTCAGCCATAATTATGAGGATCCAGGCTGCCCTCTAGTGTTTTTCACCTGAGATACTTGGCATTAGGTATGTCTACACTTTCCTTCATACAGCTCAGGTGGTGAGGACCAAAGCCGGCCCATGGGTTTATTTTGCCTAGTGAGCCCCATGGCATTTGTCAGGGCCTAGAAGTGTTCAGGCAATACAGACCATGAAAGACCACACTGCTAATTTGGGTCTTTCACATGTCTGAGTTTCATAGCATCAGGTAGGTCTGTAAATGTTCTCAGGAAGTGTAAAATTTCCTCTGTAAATAGTAATATATATTGGAAAAGATAAAACTCTGTTTGGAGAGTTTTCAATTCATGATGAGTATGCTGATGGGGTTCCACCACCAGTTACCAGGAACACTAAGGTGATATTGCATAGCCAATTTATCTACTCTCCTTGATAAATAAATCTTTTAATAGAATTATAGGCACAGAGTCCTTGTAAGACGTAGAGATTGTTGTACATTTTTGTCTAGCTAGCAGTAGGAAAATGAAACAATAATGACTTAAATTGAAAATGTACTGTGTTTGAACATATGTTGCAGTGTGAAACATTAAAAGTAAAAAAAATTAGCAAACAAATTTAATTGTTATGTTTTCTTTGTCTTGCTACTTTACAATCTCCAAAATGAATACGTTTCAGTCAGACCAAATTGTTAAATTTAGTAGTTAAAATCTGACTATGGAAAGGAAAGTCAGTTATTTTATCAAAAAGAAAAGAGTAAGTATGTAGCAAGACAACCACACCAGCCTCACAGGGGGTAGAAAGGCAGAAAGATATCTTTTAAGGAGAAAGAGACTTTACATTCCTGATTTGGGCCCATATTGAGATCACCTTTTTTAAGAGAGAATCTAAGTCTTAAAAAAGCAGATCTTTTGGCATTAAAATTAAAATGTCTATAGCAGGAAAGGGAAGACTAACTACTAATATATGACTAGAAATTCAGAGTTCATTTTTACTTCCCATGAATTTTGATAGTAAGGCAAAATTATAAATTTCACAGAATATTTGTATAAAAATACATTTTGATGAAAAGACTGCATAAGTTGAAATAGCAGTACAGACTGCTTAGAAACAAGATTCTCTACACTGCAATTAAATACTTATCCAAAGACTTAAGCATTCAATACTGATTCCTACATTAATTTAGAAAATGTTATAGGATGGTTCAAAATACCTCTCTGTGGATATTTAAATTTTAATAGCATCAAATTACAGAAATAGAATCAGCTAGGAAAACAAACACTGATTGATAAAATACCCACATCCAACTATGTGCAAGCATTTTACAAGACCTTTTCTCCATTAATGCTTCTCATGGGATGGTGCACCCCACCATGAAAAAATACCACTTCTGGACAACTGGTCCTGTCGGGTATAAAATTTGGGTTGAAAAATCCACGTTAAAAAAATGAGTTAAATGCACTGTTCCATTGCCTCTGATTCAGTTCAATACTTCCAGGTTCCTGCCCTGAGTTCCAACTCTGACTTCTCTTCATGAAGGACTTTAAGTTCTAAGGTTTCTTTTAGTCCTTTATTTTATCACAACAGTAGAAAGAAAATTATGATAATTGGTGCTGGGATTTGTAGAATATGAGTAAAGCCATGTAAAACTTTTCTGTGATATTTAGAGCTAAGATGCTTCTGAAAGTCTGTGACAAATTTAAATTAACAATGTTCATTTAAGTATATTCAGAAAATTTTTGAGTAGAATTATTTGCTCAACTGCTCTCTTATTGAAGTATTCTAAGAAGTGTAGATGGAAGTTTCTGTCCTGCTCTGACCTGCAGCCATTCAGTCCCAAAGAAACACACAGAGTCTTATATTATTTATAAACTGCTTGGTCTACTAACTCGGGCTTATTATTAGCTATCTCTTACAACTTAAATTAGCCCATAATTCTTATCTATTTTTAGACACATGGCTTGGTACCTTTTATCAGTGAGGAATTCTCATCTTGCTTCCTCTTCATCTTTCTGGTGACTGCAGATTCAGCCTTTTCTCTTCCCAGAATTCTCCTAATCTGGTAGCCCAACCTATACTTCCTGCTGGCTACTGGCCAATTAGTGTTTTATTAAACCAATATAAGTGACAAACCTTTACAGGGTACAAAAGCATTATCCCAAAGCAGAGAAGTTATCAAGACCAAAGGGTTTTCAAAACGTGTGCGCAACTGTTCACTGGGAACAAGGTGTTCATTTTATGTACTTCTACATATTTTATAGTTTAGATACTTCTAATTATTTCATGTTTACAATATCTTCAAATGGAGTTAGTAATCACATGTCAACTTTGCTATTGTTAAGAAATTACATATACTTTCTTTTATTTTATTTTACTTTGTTTTTCATGGATTTTTAGTTTAAACTTTCAGTTTCCTTTCTGCTATCTTTTTGTAATAAAAACGTTTATTTTTTATTTATTATTTAAGAATTGTACATACTCTATTTCACATATTCCTCCAAGATTCTCTACCACTCTATCCAACCAATTTCATTTTTTCTCTTAAAGAAAAAAGCAAAATGGCTTACACGTACACAAATGAAAGAAAATGATTACAGGTTTGAGTCAGCCATCTACTCCTGAACCTGAGGCCTGCCCTAGTATATGAACAATATCCCCAGTGCAACTCTATTGAAGAAAATTGATTTTCTCTTTCCAAGAATCTATGAATTAAAAATAGATTCCTGGATAAAGTTGGTACTTTTTGCCTACTTATATTTTTCATGCTGGGATTTTTGTCTGCTTTAAGTTTGTGCAGTTTCCATGATGCTGTCTGTCATGGTCTCTGGGAGTCCATATGTGAATCAGTCCAATTTGTCTATAAAACATTGTTATATAAACAAAACCTCTCACTCTTACAGTCCTCCTCCTCTTCTGGAGAGATTCCTGAGACTTAATTTTGAATAATCTCAGGCTCTCTGAACCTTCAGACAATGTAAAAATAGACTCACATTTTTGGTCCTTCACAACTATGGTCAAGTCCCGACAGCATTATTCCATGAGGTTGTATCATGTCATCCAGGATCCTTAAAGCTGTTCTGGATGCAGAATTCTGAGGTGACTATACCAGAGGCATTTTTAGATGTTGGATCACCTGGCCATCCATTTTTGTTTTTTGTTTTTCTGTTTTGGTACCTGCTCTTCTTGCTCTGAAAAAACATAAACTTTTAAAGGTAACAAACATTACAAGTACAGAATATGTGGTGTACACAAATCAGTTAAAGATTTTTTTGTTTTGTTTTATGTTTGAGCAGGTTAAATAAATACCAAATGTCTTGTAGTTCTAGCTTTATTTCTTTATATTTGTGGCTAGGATTTCAGCGGTCTTCTTCACTCTCATCTGATCATCTTTAACTTTGAAAAATCCAAAGCCTTATATTTTCTGTGGAAATAAAAGCAGAAACTCTCTAACATGTAACATATCATTCAATTTAAATTTTGAACTCAAGATATGTTTTAAATATATAGGTTTGTTTGATCTATCAGTTTTCATAGTCCAGAGTCTTTACTAACCAAAAAAATTAAAGACAACACAGGAAACATATAGCATCCAGACTCCCTGTGTATTTTTCATCTCTATTTGACTTTTTATATTTTTATTGCTCTATTCTATTTTTAAGAACTTTCTCTACCCCTTTTTTTAACAAGCCTGTGCATAATTTTAAGTACACTGTAACCCATATAGAGGAAATTTTTCTTCCAAATCTGTCTTTACAGTGAATCTGCATTGTAGTGTGATCACATTAGACCAACGTTAAACTGCTATTTCAGTTGCCAGCATTAATCAGCTTAGCACATGGTGGTAGCGCATGGTGGTTGGAGGCTGCTTCCAGAAATGCATTTCTGTACTGGAGATGACATGAAAGACACGAGACTAGGAAGCCACTCTTGGCTTCCTTTATGAATGTTTAGAAGCCTTTTTACAAGATTTTTTAGGTATTATATGGATGTTACAGGATGGTAGATGGCCATTTTTAGGCAGAATGTTCTTATTCCAACTCCCTGCTCCAAAATAACCACAACCACTTCCAAATAACTGGCTTGGAGATTTAATATTAATTACAATATGTATTCAGAGTGTACAGAAGGATTTTTTTTCACAGCATAACTGTTCTTTCTTCTTTACATTCAGTGTTTGGATTTTTTATCTTGAGAGTTACTTTGTTGGTCTTGTATCTTTGGTATACTTTATGCCTCTTGCACCTTGATAGGTATCTATCATGGTTTGAAATAGAATTGTCTCTATAGTACTGGGTGTTTGGTCACAGCAGTAGAAAAATAGCTAAGATAGAAGAAGTTAGTATGACAAGCCTTACTATGGTGTTTTTTTTGAGAAATATGCAAGACTTTGGGACTTTGGACTTGAAAAGTTATTAAGCATTATAAGCTAAGATTAATGGATTTTCCTAGTAGAAGCTTGGAAGACAGAATTGCTGAGGCCAATATGGACTTTAGAAGTACAGTTCATGATGTTTCAGAAGGAAGAAATACCAGCAACTTCACTGGAGAACCTTCTTTAATAGTTAGCCAAAGAACTTGGCAACCTTCTGCCTTTGTCTGAGGAATTCGCTGAGGCTAAACTGAAAAGTTATGACATACTTTAGAAGAATAATACTGCAAACAATATTAGAATTGACATATTGGGACATAGTCATTAATTATCACTCTGGCGTAGTTTCACAAAGAAAGAGAGCACATGGGGCCCAAAAAATACAAATGTGCAGTTTGGAGAGAAAAAAAGCACCAGCCACAAAATCTTTGGCATATAATTTTTTCAACCTATAGATAAGCTAGGATAAGGTGGCACAGATCTTGTAAGAGTGGCCAACCAATGACTATTCAAACTTGAGACCCATGTCATGAGATTGAACCCATGTCTGACACTGCCTAAAAGTCCAAGCACCAAAGGCTGGATAGCACAAAGGCTTAGGATATAACCAAACATTACTGGGAAACAGTCAATGAAATAATTTCTAATAAAATTCTGCCATACTTGTAGACAGGAGTCTAATCTAGCTGTCATCAGAAAGGCTTCACCCAGAAACTCACATGAGCAGATACAGAGAACCACAGTCAAATACTAGATGGTGCTTGGGGAATCCTGAAGAAGGGGTAAAGGAAGGATTGTTGACACCAGAGGGGTAAAGGACACCACAAGAAAATGGCCCAGAGAATCGACTAACAAGGGCTTATAGGGTCTTAAAGAGACAGAAGTAATAACCAAAGGACCTGTCTGTGTCTGACCTAGAATATCTGCATGTGTGTCATGACTGTGTAGTTGGTGTTCTTGTGGGACACCAGACAGTGAGAGCAGGAATGTCTCTGACTCTCCTGCCTGCTTTCTGGACACTCTTCCTCTCACGAAGTTGCCTCATCCAGCCTTAATATGAGCAATGTCCTGCTCTTACTTCAGCTTGATATGGCATGTTTGGCTGAGATCTCTGAGAGGCCTGTCATTTTCCGAATGGCAATGGAGTAGAAATGGATCTAGAGGACAAGAGAGGTAGGAAAAGGGGTGGGAGGAGAAGGGGAGGCATAACTGTGATCAGGAAGTAATACATGGGAGAAAAAGAAACATAAAAACAAATTTCTGTGTCCTTATCTTGGACTTCTTCTCCATATTCTATATCTAATATCCCTAGATTTGTTCTTTGTTCCTGATTTACTGAATATTGGCACATGCATATATTTTAGATTTAGCAGTTTTTTGAATCACTCATTTCTTCTTTCTTGTCTTCAAGATCTGAAATTCCCTCTACTCTTCATTCATTTTATTGATGAGGTTTCCCCCTGAGCTTTTAAAGTGTATGTATATGTGTGTATATATATAAATTCTATATCATTTTGCTTTCTTCCCTCCCTACAATGTATCTTCTATGTACATTCCTTTGCATGTCCTTCAAAGTAACCAAGTCTTTTTATTTAATTGTCATTACATATGTGCATGTTCATAACACATAATTATAATCTGTCTTTGTTATGGTGCTTGTGTGTATCGCTTTATCTAAGCTTTTTGTTATACTTCCTTAGTTTTTTACTTGAGTTTTATTTCAGTTGACTCTTTGTTCATCAATATTATTTACTTGTTTTATTTCTTTTAACTGTTAAAGGTCATTCAGCCATTTGCCTATATTCTCATTAATGCCTTTTAACATATCCAATATTGTTATTTTGAAATCCTCATCATCTATTTTTAGATAAATAACATTTGGGGGAGAATATTCCAATGATTGGCTTCTGTAGAAGCACAAAATCTTCACGCACATTTGATCTTACAGTTGAATGCAGACATCTGGAGTTATGATATTTGTGGTGCTTCCTGGTATGGATAAGTATCTGTTTATTAGTTCTGTGTTTAGTCTTTTGATTGCCATTACCTCAATATGTCAAATTATAGATGAGACAACTCATTCTTGATTCCTACTAGTGTTTTCAGACTTCTAACAAATATGAAGTTCTTATTGGTTCTCTTTATTAGGATTTCAAGCAATCCTAGCCCAGCACAGTGAGTGTGGTGGGAGATAGATCCCTAGATGGAAAAGTGAAGTGTTCTTGAGGTCTCTTACATAGGCTTTGACAGAGATCAGCAGCCATAGAACTAGGAGTTCACTATGGCTGAGCCATGTGGGGCATCATGACCCAAGGCAATGGAAATGGGCTTGGGGAAAGGAATGAGGTTAGTGACAGAGGCACATCTAAGGCATCCTTAGGGAGGCAGAGTAGAGGGTGTGAAGGACATCAAAGATAACCTACCTTGGTGACCACCAAATATGACTATGGGGTCCCTTAAAGAGAGCAGTGAATAACAAAGGAATAGAGATTATTTGGAAGGGAAGGTTAAGTATAACAGAGGAAGAACTGGGGGAATGCTGGGTCAGTTCATGCTTTGAGGGAGATCCATACAGAATGAAAATGAACTTGGAGGGTGGGTTTCAGTAGCCACACAAGCAAGTCAAGGTTTACCCTAGAGATATCAGGATGGGGTAGGAGAAAGAGAGGATAGACAATCTATGTGGGACCCAACCAGATATGGTGGCTCTCATTTTATTTTATTGAAATCATGTTTCATCACTTCTCTTGATTTCTAACATATAAATAATTTTGGACGATATATTTTCTCAGTACTGATTCAGACATACTCAACATAATTTATCATACGTAAGTTTGTACAAAGCAAAATCCACTTCTGCATCTATGAAGACCTACACACTTATACACAGCACACACACACACACACACACACACACACATATATATAAATTATAGACTTGAATCAAGAAAAATATGTATTCATATATACATACATTTCCTTTGCAGAAAGCAGCATTACCTTTATGACATTTTTACTTGAGAGTTATATGACCTCATCCAGATTTCTTACCCAAACTGAAAGAATGAAAGTGATGTGTCATTTTTAACTACTAAGTTGATGACAATTAACTTATCATGTTTGGAAATATATTACACACAAATAAAATAACACACACATAACTGAATATCAGGTGATAGTTTAAAATTATGAATCTGTAGATTGCAAACCAGTGCTACATCCCAGAAAATGCCAACGGAGAACAAGTTTCCCTTATTCTAATTGCATAAACATGGTCCACTTAAAAGAAATTAGAAAAAATTAAACTTCTGAAAAAAAGAATAGAAATGAAAAAATGAATAGAAACTTAAATTATTCTCAAAAGTTTTCAAAGTAATGCACATTTTCTTGTAGTCAAATAAAATGTTTTACAAAATAGAAAGAAACTCAATAGATAATTGGAAGATCTGATGGAAGAACCATATATCAAAGAAGTCAACCCAGAGTGCAGGTTTCTTTGTCTCATACCATAGTTTTCTGTAACTTTCTACTTCCTGGTAGCCATAAAGGGATCAATTATAGTCTTTGATCACTGAAGCTTACTAGAGGAAGGACAGAAGAAAAAATAAGTTTTTCTTATTTTTTAACAACACTAAGCTACCACATTAAGACTTCTGCATGAAAAACTTCAGGTACCAATCAAAAATATCAACTCTATGCTCACATTTCTGTGCCTTTCATTATGATCACCTTTAAAATAGGATTCTTGTTATAAATCCACCTCGTTGCCTTTGTTCTTAGTGGAATACAGTTAATAACAGCAAATTAATAGATGACTTTCTATTTCTTGTGATTGTTATAAGTCAGACAACTTTGGAACAAGTATCTGTAGAGGGGTTGGGTATCAGAAATGATGAAAAGGGACAGAGAAGAGGAGGAGGCTTTAAACAAATGTGAAAGTGTGTTGAATGTGTGTAATTGCCTGTGTTTTATAGCAGTTATCAACTTCATCTGGCAGAGACTATGAAAATAAGAAACTGTCATTTCATGAGTGGAGAAATTTCTCTGATTAGCAAGTCTGAATACCCAGAATCCTACGATTTTGGAGTTGTTTTGGTGTGCTTATAGTAGAAGATTCTCTAGCACATTAGCTGTGTTATGACCACTGCACTCTACAGACCAGGAATGCATACATACTTGGACACAGAACACCCCACAATGCATGGATTTTTGCTCTGTCAGCTTTCTTTCATTTCAACAGTGCCAGTTCAAAATTGGTTACCATGGCTAGTTAGGTTAGTTGAAGCTTTGAATGAATTGTGGAGGACAGCATATCCAGCTATTCCCAAGAACTCTGCTAACTTTTACTGCCTAGCGCTGAACTCAAGACTGTTGAAATAGATTGCAACTGGGAATGTTAAATCTTTTCTTGTACTTGGCTTAAAATCCATTGGGTTTTCCAGTAGTCAGAACGAAAAATATCAAGTAGTTAGTCAAGTAAAATGTATGCAATCTGGCAAAATATTTTAGTGGCGGGATTAATGACTATAAGTAACTGTGCTTGAGTTTGATCTGTAGAAGTAAAAGAAAGAAAGATAATTTGAAGATATTATTCATAGAAATTATGTGGAGCAAAGATAAATACCTTTATCTATGTTCTTGGAAATTATTTTATTGTATTACCTAAATTGAATGCTTCATTCTCATCCAACAATAAGCATAGGACAATGCCAATAATGCTGTCTTGCATATGTTCTGATGAAACTATAGGCCAAATAAGTACTTATCTTCTCCTCTAAGTAATCACTGATGAATTTGTATCATTTCTTAAGAGAAATGTAGTAAACTTTTTCTCCTGAATTGTGTATACAATACACACTCTAACTGCAGAGTTACTGACATATGGTTTAGATTATTTTATTAAGAGCACAAATAGTTTCAAATATTAATTTCATACAGCAATGAAGTGTTAATTTATGGTTAAACAGCAATTAACTAAAATAAAAAAGAATACTCCTTTCTTCTTATTCAATGATACAGAGGAAATGAAATGGTTCAAGTGAGCAGCAAGCTCTATTACACAACATCATCTTAGTTTTTGAGATATTTCTCACTTGTATTCATTCCTTAGGGTTTTTGTCTGGTCTATTGTCAAACGATTCGTTGTTTCTACCTTGTAGCCTATATGGTAGAAGAATGGTACTTTTTGAAGTAGATTTGCTATAATCCATGGAAATAATTTTGGTTTATGCACCATTGACTCTAATTAGTTATAAAGCCATTCAGCTTTTCTAACCAAGCAAATAATATTCTGGCAAGAATATGTCAGACCCAGTGGTAAATAGAAAAGAGTGCCATGGAAATAAATGGTTGTCCTTGTCATAATATGAGAGATAATGGAATTATTAATTTTTGGTATGTTTGAGAAATTCTATAGTAATATCTAATATTTTAAGCTATTTAGTATTTTCCCAATTCATATAAATGAATCTACATACATATAAATATCCAGATATTTACAGTTACATTCTTAAACATAAGAATATTTTTAAAGAATTATGCAATATGTATATGATTCAGAAATTTTTGAATATTGCTTATATATAAACTGAATAACCTTAAGTTTTACATTTAAATATAAAACTATAAATATAACATAGAATTTTTAATGCTGAGAGGTAACACGTTGATGCTTTTATATGAAAAGTAGGTATTTAGACAACTATAGCAATTATTCAAATAAAATTTGATTAAATATAGTTTATAACTTCAAAGGCTATATCAATATTGAAGTAGTTATAGCCCACACAGCAAAAACTTCTCTGCAATTGGAAAGAAATTATCAGTCATGTTGTGCCAATGATGATTCTTATGTACTTAATATCATAAAGTCTGTTCTCACATTGTGCTAAGCTACACGTTGAGATGTGCCTAATGTACACTTTCTCTTCAGCTATCATTTAGCCAGAATTCCATATCCTAAACTCAGAAGTATGAAAAAGTTGTTACTAATGATATTCACTCTCTTAGATATAAAGTGGTGCAACACAACAAAAATTCTTCTAATTAATTTGACAATATTAGTGATCTGATTGTAAAAAGATATTTATTCACGTGGATTATTTGAAACTACTGACAGTAATCTGAATTGTACTGCTAATTTTTCATTGGAAACTAATGAAGCTTTAGAGTCTTGATGAAATACTATGATAAAATCAAAGCATGAAAAACAGTGATAATAGCTAAAGATATAGTTCACTACGTGCATGTGTTTGGTGTATGCTATTTTATTTTATTTTATTTTAAAATTTATTTATTATGTATATAGTGTTCTGGGCACCAGATCTCATTATAGATGGGTGTGAGCCATCATGTGGTTGCTGGGAATTGAACTCAGGACCTCCGGAACAGCAGTCAGTCCTCTTAACCTCTGAAATACATAATATGTTAATATGTGAATGTGTTATATAAAGCAGTTTTATTGTGTTTTTTCTTTCTTCCCATCCCTCTGTTAAAAATGTTCATTACTTTTAATACTTAAATTCAGAGCCTGAAAGCATGGAATATAATTTCCCCAAACATTATAAAATTAGAATAGTAATAATATCACTGTCCTGATTCATGAGATAATAATTTGATTTTCACTAAATGGAAATAGGGGCAGAATAATAAATCTAAGAATAAATGCTCAAAAATGCATCCATTTTTTCCATGCAATTCCTCATAAAGCTTAAATTCAGGACAGGTTCTTAAGAAACCTAATGTACTAAGAATCCAGACCACATCTATACCTTTGTAAGTACAATGTGGGAACCTCTCAATGACAAATGTACCCATCCTAAGTGTTCAGAGGGTACCTTTCTGTCTCCAAGGCCTTTAAGAACCAAATATGATTCCTGGGAATTTAGAGCCAGGTTTCTTGCTAGCCCCATCATGGCTCCCTCAATCATGATATCTCTTCCCTTGCACTCTACTCTGTCCTTCCTCCATCTCGACTATCCTGTTCCCTCAAGTTCTTCTTGCCCCTCCCCTTCTTCCCTCCTCTTTCCCTTCCACCCTCACTTCTCCCCCACACCCATATATTCCCAATTTTATCAGGTGATCTTGTCTATTTTGACTTTCTAGGTGGGTCTATGTATGTTTTTCTTAAGGTTCACCTTATTACTTAGCTTCTTTAGGATCATGAACTATAGACTCGATAACTACAGGCTCATTGCAAACAAGGGAAACAGTATGTACCAGATATGCCACTCTCATGCCCTCAGATCTAGCTTACCCACATTCCTGTCTACAGGGTCAACTCTGCTGTGCTGCCTTGGCAAGGGGCAGGGCCCATTCTGCAGAGTGCTGCAGATGCTAAGGAGTTGGATCAGGTCCCCCATATGCCACAGCTGAATAGAGGAAAGGGAAGGAAGGCATCTTTCTCTTACTGAAACTATCACATGTTAAACAAAAGGAGCACGGCCAGCTCTCCCATTCTTACATCCCCAGGGCCAGCTTGCCTATTCCCCTCACAACAGAATTAGCTGTATTGTGTTGCTCAGCTAAGGTCTGGGGCTTTTTCTCCTGTAGTGCTTCAGCAGGTAAGGGGTGTGACCAGTTTTCTCTGGTCTTGCAGACAGGGAGGGGTGGGACCAACTTTGTACAGGCCTGTCCTCTCTGTCTTTGGACATATCAAGGACAGCGGGCATCAACACAGTCTATGGCTGCATTAGAGCCATGAAATTTGGCATGAACCATACCAGCATCCCAGGACATCATACATCCATAACACTCCATAAATTTGCTCACTATAACAGTGTCCCATCTGTCTGGAACCTGAAGCAATTGGGTTAGCACACACTTTCTCCTTGAAACCCATGGGGGCCTGTGTATGGGTTTCTTTGCCCAATCTGTCTATTAGAAGTCTAGTCAGAAGTACGCCTCTTCCCTGGAACCCAAGGCAGTCCACCCTCGCCTGGAATGTGAGTGTATTTGCCATGATGAACAGGAACAGCCAATTCATTTTTTAAAGTTTTATTCTGTAGTCAATCCATTTTTATCATTATTAAATTAACACAAAGCTGAATAAAAATACACAAAGCAATATAATTGCCTATGACATTACTCAATTAAAAACAATCTCTAATTTTCCATGAAAGGAAAATTCTGTATGTCAATACACAATGCTTACGAAGTAATTTGAAGAACTTATGTAAGATTAATACTTAGCCGTGGAAACACTGTGAGTTTGTACTGTATTTGATCACAAGAACTACATCAAATTTCATTTAAAGTATGTATTTAAATGTTTGTTCTGTTTTATCAGATCAATAAGCTCTATAGTAAGAACACGGATAGAAAAAAACTCTAAATAAATAATGCCATGAATCATCACCACATAGTTGCATATGTACTTCATTAGTTTCATGTAATGCTGTGGAAATTAGGGATTCCATGGAAACACCTGCATATTAATGACTCAATTCAATGTGTGTGTGTGTGTGTGTGTGTGTGTGTGTGTGTTGTGTGAGACAGAGAGATGGGAGGAAGAGTACTTGCTGTAATATGATATTTTAGTGTTTTTGATCTCTTAGGTGAAAATTCAAACATACTTTACTTTAATGTTTTAAAATCTGCAATATATTATTGCCATCTAAATCTCCTACTCTGCTTTAGCACATTGAAACTTTCTGTTCCTCTCAGTGTTCTAGGAATTGTACATTGTCATGTCCTTTCTTATCCTCTCTTCCTGACATAGATTCAACTGCTAACTTGGCAAACCCCAGAGTCATCACCAAAAAGGGACCATTAAATGAATGCTTGTCTCTATCAGTCAGCCTGTACACATGACTATGAGAAATTTTCTTGGCTGTTAACTGATTTGGATGGGCACAGCCAACTGTGGACACTGCCATCTCTAGGCATGTAAGCCTGGGCTGAGCAAGTCAAATGGAGCAGCAGTAAGTATTTGCTCCATAGTGTCTGCTGTATTTTCTGCTTCCAGGTACAGCACTTTAGCTCCTACCCTGGCTTCTCTTGATGATGTACTGAAATATATGTTCATAAATAGCCACTTGCTCAACAAGTTTGGTGTAGGAGGTCCTTCTGTATTTCTGTTGTTTTCATTGGCTAAATAAAGAGACTGCCTTGACCTTTTGATAGGGCAGCCCTTAGGTGGGCAAAATAGACAAAACAAAATTCTTAAATAAAGGACAGACAGGCAGACACCATGGTTTTCCTGCCCGAGATGGACGCTGGTTAGACTCATGCTGGTAAGCCACAGTCAAGTGGCGATACACATTAATGGAGATGGGTTAAATTAATATGTGAGAGTTAGCCAATAAGGGACTGGAGATAATGGACAAGGCAGTATTTAAATAAATACAGTTTCTGTGTAATTATTTTGGGTATAAGCTAGCCGTGCGACCGGGAGCTGGGCTGCAGGACACAGCCAAGGGTGGCTGGGACAAATCTTGATGATGTACTGAAATATATGTGCAGAAATAGCCACTTGCTCTACAAGTTGTTTTTAGTCAGTGTTACATCACATCAATCAAATTAAAAGTGGAACTGAAGTTGGTACCAAGAACTGGGGTGTTCCTAATATACACCTAATGAAGTATTTTAGATGCCTTACAATATTTTGAGAAAGGAACATGAAGGGTTTTTGAAGTTTTTGCCAAGATAAGGCATTGAGTGCTCAGAGCTTAAAGAACAATTGTGGAAATTTGGGAAATAATACAGAGAACAAAGCAGAAAATATATGCCCAATATGTAAATTTCAGAGGGAAGTGAAGACTCTATGAGGGCTTTTCATGTTTTATTTTGACTTAGGAATCTACACAAATGAAAACTTGTTTCCCTAGGAAAATGGATACTGCTTATCTGGAACTGAAAACTCAGCCGTAATTCATAAGAGATCAGAATCATTGGGACAAAGTCTTCTGGGTAATATTTCTTCAGGGTCAGCAGACAGAAGCTATGGTTCAAGAATGCTAGGTCTTCATCTCAAGCTGGGTGTTGAGCCTGACAAGGGAAATAGTGTCCCTAATGTTACTCATTTCAATTGCAGAAAGCTGCATAATTACAGGGATCATGGAGATCTGATGAGAATTGGTACTCTGTGACAAAAGTGAAAATGTAGCCATAGTTGGAGTGAAGACCTCCAGGATTGGTGGGGTCACCAAGACAAACTAGAGTTTGGAAACATTAAAATTCAAGAGAGACTATTGTTGAAGGTGCAAGTTGAACCATGGAATAATCAAGTATAGGTTAGGTACAATAGACTAGGCAAGAATAAACCTATGCAAAAATTTTTGCGTGTAAGAGATGGCAGGAATAGGAGAAGCGTATGTGCTTGAGACTTTTGGAGTCCAGAAGATCTGGAGTGAGTTCCAGATGTTGGACACTGTGGTCCTTATATTGTTGGATTTTAGGTTTGTTTTGTCCTGATTATTACTGTTTCTACTTCTTTTCTTTTTTTAATAACAAAGTCTATAACTTACTTTGTATTTTTACAGTGAATTGTACCTAAGATCATTTTCTTAATTGCGAATTGATATATAAGGGCCCAACCTATTTTGAGAGTCCTATTCCTAGGTAGGTAGACTTGAACCATATAAGAAAGTTAGCTAACAATGACAGGTAGAAAAAGCCTGCCTCCATGGCTCATTCTTTACTAATTGCCTCTGGCTTTCTGCCTTGAACTCCTGTCCTGACTTTCCCTGATGATTGATTTTAACCTGTAAGACACAAATTACTTTTTCTCTCCAAGTTGCTTTGGTTATGTTGTTTATCATAGCAATAAAAAGGAAACTATAACAGCACACGTCTGCTATACCTAGTCTCCACAAATGACTTTTGTACCAAGTTTATATGATATCAACCTTGATCCATATATGAATAAGATAAATTGAGGCTTGATTTTCTGTTCCTGCCTAATCCACTTTCTGTAACAATTTCTATATTTTCATGATGGTTGGATTTCCTTTTTGTCAGAGGAGAAAATAACATACTGTTCATCTTATTTTCTATTTGTCTTTCCATTGACTGTTATGTTGATTCCATTTCATAGCTACTGTAAACACTAGCACTACTATGTTTCCAAAAGGCTGATTATAGTTCTTTAGACATATATTCAGGTGAAGGAATCTTAGATTGGTAAACATTTTACTGAAATTTCATGAGATGCCAATGTGCTGTTTTCTATTGTAGCTATTCTATGATCTATTCTCATCAATAGTGAGCAACGGTTACCTTCCTTCACACCTGCACCAGTTATTTTCACTCTGATGGTATAATAGCTTTCCAATTAAAATATTTTCACTAATATTATATTTTCATGTAATATAATTTGTTTTCTCACTCACCAAATTCTTCAAAGTCTTTACTCTCTGGACTAGTATCTATGTTTATGAATGGAATTCTATGTTCTACTTGAGGAGAGAAGGTAACACATATTACTAGCCACTAACCTTGCAACGTACTATAGTGCCATGTCTGAAATCTTGTAATAATTAAAAAATAGTAAGCATATATTTAAGTGGTTTGCTTATTAATAGATTAGATATGCACTTATATAATATGATGTAATTTCATTTTTATCCAAAAGTTGAAGACACCTTTATTAAAATTCATTCATAAAATCTGATATAAACTGAATATAAAAATAATTTTGATATTCAAGTATATGAATGGCATATTTAACTCATATCAACATTGTGTTTTCATTGCACAATTTGGTACTGTTTTATATTGGCTGCAATAATTTATAACATAGAAAAAGCAAAATTCCTCAAGCCTTTATAAATATTTCTAGGAACTTTAAATTGATTATGCTATTATGCTTTCTGGAATATTCGATTTTCTTAATAAACATCAGCTCAATCTTCCTATTACCTAAAATGAAGTCACTACCTAGAGGAAACTGAAGTACTATAAAAGATAATGTTGTGCAGGAAATCTCAGATCTATGGGTCATGAAACTGTGATGCATATGCAATGTAGAGATTTATCCAGTTCTAAAGAAAAGTAAAATCAGAAGTTTTCAGGAAAATGTACATATTTAGACATTATAATAGCAGGTGAGGTCACCTCAACTAAAGAGATAAAAACTACATCCACTTACACTTCTCTATGAAGAACATAACTTACCATGTGTACATGTATGTACATTAAAAGTTTTAGCAAAAGTCAAGTCTTGAGTTCAATTTAAACTTAAATTTCTGCATGTTGTTGTTCAGTAATAAAGATATTGAGTGTTGTATATTAATAAAATCAATCAGACATCTTTGAATATTCATTATTATTTTGATTTTTGATATTGTAATATGATTGCATGGTTTCCACTTTACCTTTTCTATTTCTACACACTGAAACATAACTCTCTTTACTCTCTTACAAATTCCTGGCCTATTTTTTCATTAATCGTTCTTAGTCTTATACATATAGTGGAAACTGGAATAGATGATCTGCTATTACATATATTCTGACAATGATAAGTCTTTATTTAGATACTCAAATCCAACATTAAATGTATGAATTGTTTATAGGAAATATTTTTAATTGTGTGAATTTCATTTAATTAAATTATTAGAAAGAAGAATAACTATTAACATAAAGTCAAAGGATTAATATTCTCTAATAAAATGAAATAATATAAACATTGATAATATTTCTGAGGGTTTCTAATTCAGATGTAAACTAAAAATTATAAATAAAATTTATTTTTATTTGTTATTTCACTTGTAATACTATCATAAATAGTTAAACACAACCATGTATAAGTACAACTATTTATGTGACATTTTATTGCAAAATTATAATTGTTTCTGGGTGGCATTGCTACATGCCAATGATCTCAGCAGTCTGGAGGCAGGAGAAGGCAGTTCTCTGTAAGTTCAGGGCCAGTGGCCTCTACAGAGCAAGTTTCATGACATCCAGGCTACACAGAGAAATCCTGTCTCAAAAACAAAACAAAAAATCTGTTAAAAATAGAGTGCTAATAATTTTAATATATATGATACAGGATGAACACAATAATATTCATTACCATGATGATTATCATTGCACAACAATAATATAAATCATTGGATTAATGAGTTTCAATTTTCTGTGTACATTTCCTCGTGTCATTTCCATCTGTCTTAGCTTCTTTTTGACTCTAAAACAATTGAAACATTATTTCACCTAATTCTCTGGGTAATAAAACTCTCGTTCTGACAGAGCACTACATGAAGGGAGAACAACACAAGTCTCTGTCATCTGACTTCCCTTGTGTGCACAGGTTGGGTTTAATTGTAAAAGCTAGGGATGCATCACCCACGGTGGCAAAGTGAGAAGACTAAAAGGGAATGGTTGAGAGGTATAGACTCAACTCCATGTCACAAGAATAGCGAAGTATACCTCTTCGTTTTGTATGATTTGTGTAAGGAGAAGATGTTAAGTACATTGCATTTGTACAGTTTTTATTCTAGTTCGGTTAACCATTTATTAAAGCATACATTCTAGGTTATTTTATTTGTAGCTTTCACTCAAATAAGAATGAAATATATCTCATTTATAGTATATCATAAAAAAATTGAGATTAAAAATCATTAGCAAGAGCACACAATTCATTACTGGGAAAGAATGGAATTTATCTTAACATATTTTTAGCCAATCTGTAGCTACTGATCTTCACATTGTGGGAGGTCAGCATAATTTAATCACATGATGTTCACCATGGACTCAAAGACGTAGTTACATAGCCATATGAGGCACGGCTATGCAATGGTTAGTAGTGGAAACTGTTCATTTTAAAGACTTTAATAATAGTTAATAAGTAATTTTAGTTAGGTTTAAGATGATTGTTTATAATCTTTGTTGACTGGTAGAGAATAGTATCAATTTTGGACAACTCTCTACACCATTGAATGGTAATCTTTAAATATTTATATGAATTATAATTTTAGTAAATTTAAATAATTAACAATGCCAAGAAGGATACATTACTCTTTACCCGTTGATAAAGAATGCACGAAATTGTATAATAACATATGCTAGGTCTCCCATGAGTTTTGCTTTAAATGAACTCAAGAAATGTGTATACTTACGGGGTATGGGTTAATTCAAATATCTGTTTCTTAAAATCTGTCCTACTTTTGTTTTTATGATGTGAATAATACCTCAAGAGTCCCAATAAAAATATATTTCTTCCTTTGGGAAACATTTCAGATTGTGTGTACAGGATATACCTGATACACAGAGAAAGCAGCTCAGAAACATTCAATACCCCAAAATAATGCACACTGTAAAAACAAACACCAATGATTCCATTCTTTCCTAGGTGGTAAGATCTTCCATTGATATAGCTTGAATATAAGTGATAGTGCATGCTATAAACCTATATCTGAAAATTCTTCATGTCATTTATTTTATGTAATGTGTTAAAATACTGTCACTAAAACAAGTCTATTAAGGTAGACATGGTACCAAATATAAAAGTTATGTTTATTTACCTCTCACAAGGAATATATATAAAACTTGAATACTTACCCAGTTGTACCTAAATCATTTGAAAATAGGAAAAGTTACAGAACTTTGAAAAATTCTTGGGCTAGCAGTTTATTTATTTTCCTCCTTTTTCTGTAAGCACATTTCAAGGATTTCATATCTGAACATGTAAGCACATCAAGCCATTGAACTATAATGAGCTCATTTCTACAACTCTGATCATAAATCTTAAACATTCAACATGAAACCATTACATTTAACTTATATAGCCTTGGGTTTGATGCATATTGCTTTGCTTTGTTCCTAGCCCACATTATTTTTCTTAAAAGAATAGTTCCAAAGATCCTACATGGTTTTTTTTTGTGTTCTTTGTCCTGAATTTATTTATTTTTTTCCATACATTGTTTTGTTTTATTTTTTCCATTCAAAAACATAATTAAAGAAATAAAATTTTATCTTTCTTCCCCTTCTCCCGGTCCCCTCCCACTACCTCCCCACCCCTCCTCCCTCCCCCTTCTTCCTTGAAAGAGGGCATGGTACCCTGCCCTGTTGGAAGTCCAAGGCCCACCCCCATCCCTCCCGGCCTAGGAAGAAGTGCATTCAAAAAGACTAGGTTCTCAAAAAGATAATACATGCAGAAGAGATAGGTCCTGGGGAGAGCTTGGGGA
>PVIU01012247.1:39550-61004 GCA_004026605.1 Ondatra zibethicus
ACATTGGAGAAGGGAATAAGATATCTACATTAAGAGAATCATTTTAGGGTTGGCAAGATACTTGGCCCTGGGGATCCCAGGTGTCCACGGGCATGTCCCCAGCTAGGTATTCAGGCAGCAGAGGAGAGGGTGCCAGAACTAGCCTTGTACCATAGTCACATTGATGATTATCTTGATTACCATTATAGAAATTCCATCCGATGGATGGAGATAGAGACAGAGACCCACATTCACAACAGAGCAATGGATTGAGCCCCCAAGGTGCAGGTGAAGAGCAGAAGGTGGGAGAAGATGAGTTAGGAAGTTAGGACCGTGAGGGGCTGGTCCACCTACTGAGACAGTGTGCCTGAACTAATGGGAGTGCACCAATCCACCTGGACTGGTACTGAATGAGCATATGATCAAACCAGACTCTCTGAATGTGGCGGCGAAAGTTGGCAGATGGAGAACCCATCTACATGTTTTTGTTACAAGGCTCCTTATAGTTGTATACCTCTAAATTGTTAATTTAACAGAAGTTGACCTTGAATTCCTGATTTCTTTGCATCTATTTTGCAAATACAAGAATTACAGGTGCATATGATTATAATGCATAACATTCAGAGATCTTAAATTTTAACATACTGACAAGAAATCATTGTGTTTTGGTTTATAGTATCTTTAATAGTTCTAAGTAATCATTTGAAGAATATTAACCAGAATATGCTTGGAAGAATTCTGAAAGAAATATGACAAGGTTGAAAGCAAAATAATTGAAAAAAATCTCACACATATGGCAGAGCATTAGTGCTTATTTGCTCTACTTAATTAAAGCTAAAGAGACATACTGTGCAATTCCAGTAGATAATTGAACCTGGAAACCTTGATTTAGATGTCAGTGCCACAAACTGTCATTTTAGTGACTCTGAATAAGATATTCTCTTGCTCTCGTTATTTTTATCTTTCACAAAATGGGTAGTGTTATATGAACCACTTAATAATGCAGTTGGAAAAACTACTACTATGCCTAAAGTTTCCAAAGTGCCCTGACATTATATTATTTTAGTACATGAAATATCATTTTTAAATGATAGAACATACTAGAAAGAATTAATGCTGCTAGTTAAGTTTATTGTATAACAATTCCAAACTTGGCCAACTTAGTTAATTAGAATGGGAGTACATGTATGCCTCTGAACTACTCACTGCAGTGAATTATTTTCAATAATAACTAGGGAGAATATGATCAATACCTAATGTTTTTATTAAACTTACAAGATTTCAGTATTACTAACAGTATGAGACTAGATTGTAATGAGACTATATTGAAGCCATTGCAGTAGCTTTGGAGGACTTACACAAGCATAATAAGAATTGTCAAGTTTTCTTAGCTTTCTTCCTCCTGTAGAAAAAGTATCACCATCTGGAAATAAGCACAGAGATTAATCTAGCAATGTGACCCATGGGATGTATTATTATGACGAATCCACATACATTCTTTTGACTGACATGCAGCAATATATGATATATTAGTGAGGAGACCTAATCATATTAGATGATAGTAAATTCTTATCATTCTTTATGCTGTAATCTCATGATGAAAAAATTCAGTGGTTGTCTAAAAGGATTTGTTGTGATTGGGGGCTGGAGAGATAGCTAAGAGTTTAATTGTGCTTTTTCTATTTTTAGAGGACACTTTAAACATCCAGGCAGGAAATCTCACAACTCCCTTTGACTCTTGGGTATTGTATGATCACTTGGTTTCTAAAGGAACCAACATTCATATACACATACCCACACAGTGACACACTTTTAATTCAAGCGCTGTGGTGATTTTAAAATGGTAATGCAATTTTTCTTCCACTTAAATAGAATACAGAGAAGAGAACACTTTTTAGGAAGCACTCAAAAATTCTAGTAGAAGAAAATGGGATCACATAATTGCACAACATTCTACACATTTACCTATATCAGAAATGTTTAGTTTTATCTATTAGGAGTTGACAGGTATAATAGGTTAGGATGCAAAACTGTTGAAAGGAACAACATAAATCATAATACTGAATCTAGGATGTTCATACTTAGTGGAAAATTATAGTATCTTGTGATGTGTTCCCACATGGTTGTCATATTGCTCGTTCTTTCTGTATTAGCACGGGAATAAGGAAGTGCAGTTATTAATCAGAAAATATTATGACAATTTTAAGAAAAAATGATGACAGTAGTGTTACTACAGGCATACTAAGAAGTATGAAAAGACAAAAAGAAAGAAAGAAAAAGAAAACCATTCAAAACAGCGTCATATTTTCAAATTTAAACATGAATTAAATGCCTACAATATATAAGCTGTACTCATCATTGAAGATGGTGAATATAGATATGACACAGAGATCCAAATCATTGATAATGATCGTCAGTTGTTGAGTTGGGCCACTAGTGGGATGTATGGGTCAGATATCCTCTCCTATGAAAAGAAGCTGTGAAAAACAGCTTATAAAAACAAAGGTCAGTTTTGAATCACAGTTCATAAGATTTCAAAATCTATTACCCATTAGTACCATGTTTTTAGCAGCATACATAATAGTTGAAATATGTGACAAGTGATACCTATTCAGCATATTGCCGAGTGTGAGTATGAGAGGAGAAATAATTAGCATCCCAGTATCTCTTTTAATGCCTGTCCAAAACTATACAAGCTCACCGCACTTAACATCACCTTTTACAGGTTCCAGTGGTATCATTCACTAGAGACCAATCCTCTGACACATGGGTCTTTGGGAGATGTTTAAATTCCTCACCAGTTCATGAGGAGTCATTATGGAGCAATCACACTATGATGTCTTTGTTAACTAATATTACTCTCAAAATATATTACCACAAATAATATTTGTTTATTCACAATATTCATAAAAGGCATGAATCAAATTTTAATAAGATTTTGAGAGTTTAATGAAAGTGCTTACATAGCACTAGACAATTCTTAAAGAAAAATTTTCTAAAGAAGAAAAGCTTTGGGTATCTGAGTCAACCCAAAACATTCCTGGTTAAAAACAAACGTTTTCTAAATAACCATAGACATTATAAGGAGTCTTATTGTAATATATTGTATATATCCGAGAGGTAACAGTAATACAGTCATCGAGAAATGACAATAGTTACTGACAAGGTAAAAAAGATGTCCCATTCATTAACACTATTAGAAGAAAATTTTACTAGAAATATAATTCATGCTTTACATTACCATTAAATTGGTCCTAGAATACTAGTTTGAGATAAAAAGGAATGTTTTCTTGTAAAAACATCATGGACATCCTAAATGACATAGAAAGGGACAGTATCCTAGTGACTTGGGCTTCCATTATGTTCACAAACTAAGAAAACCTTAGTATTTTTTGAATGGTGATTTTTATTTGACTGCACAGACATAGATACTATATTTCACATGATTTTTTTTTGCTTTGCAAAACATTGAACTCATGGTCTATGGCTGCTAAGTAATTATTAAAGCAATAAAGAATATAAAGTCTTTTATTTAATCCATTAACAAAAAGCATGCTTCTCCCATTAAGAACTCTCTTCCAATGCAAGAAATGATTCAGTTTATAAAGTCAAAGTGCTGCAATAACAGCCTGCAAACTGCAGGCTGGTAGAGAATTTTTGCAAAAGTTACAAAAGTCCTTTCCCAGCAGGGTAAGAAGGACTTTGTGATCTGTAAAACATTTTAACAGGATCATTTCTAAGAAGGGAGAAACATTTGTTTATACGCAGAAGAAACTCTATAGATGCAGAGATGTTGGGACAAGGTAACATGGCAATTTGAAGCTGTTTCATTCTCTACCTCTTTTAGTAATATTCAAATTCTTGACTCTGAGTATGGAGTAAATACCTGGTCCTTAGACTCATCACGTAAGAAATCCTTCATTTTACTGATTTTAGTAGCATATTGAAGACACAAGTCCTCATCACTTTGAGCATTGTCTTGAGCTAGGAGTTCCAGCTATCTTATGGTACCTAGAACTATTTGACTCACACTTTTATTTTTTTCCTAAATTGTCTCTTCCATTTTCCCATTATTTTCATAACTCCTTACTTGTTATTACAGAAGCAATAAATATTATATATTATACCAAGTAGAAGGTTTGTTTGGGTTCTGTCATATCGCAAGGACATATTTCTGTCTTTCTAAATCCTAGTGGGAGGTTTCTCTCTTTCTTTTTCATGTTTTTTAAATTCTATGTTTGAGATTATATAATAATTATATCACCTCTCCTTTCCTTTCCCTCCCTCCAAACTCATATACCACTTCTTGTGCTCTTTCAAACTCATGGCCTTTCCCCCCACTGAATGTGAGGAACATTTGTGAAATAAAAAAGAAAACATTGGATAAAAGGACATTTTAATGAATTATTTACATGGGTTAACTTTATAACATTATAAATACCTATGACATTAAAGTTTATTTTCAAGTACACTCTAGTTTCTCTCTACTTAGTGATTGCAATAATATGGATTTAAAAATAGGATAGAAGACTATAATGAGCAAATCACCATGTCTGGAAATAAAAATATTAATTAAAAAATTAAATGTCATGCAGAAATAATAAAAAATGTGTAACTCTGACTATCCATTCAGTAGTCAGTTGAATTAAGGTATTTATTCACATGATGTACTTTAATAAATACTGATGCTGAAGAAAGGATACAAGAATAATATGACAGACATCTCTTTTTGACATAGACTCAGGTTCAAACCAACTTCAAAACACTGAATTCCTTCATAGATTTTATTAAATTAAAGATTATTACTTGGAAAAGCATGGAATGTTATTGGTTTCCATGGCTAGTGTTTCTCAATTGTTACGTTACCAGGGTCTTACACAGAAACCCAACAAAAAGATCCAAAAGTGAAAGCGTTATGTTAAAAGTATAAAATCAATATGAAAAATAGGTTAACATGAAAATTAAAGCCATCATAGGGTTAAACCAATCATAAAAGACACAGTCATCCATGAGAAGTGCTGTGGAAGACTGGGTATACAGGAAGTAATGGCCATGGAGAACAGGAAGGGTATCTGTAATTCCAGAACTCTAGAGAGACTGAAGGATCAGGAATTCAAGGTTATTATAAAATATATAGAGTCTAGGCTACATGAAACCAGAACACAACAAACACAATACAATACACAGACACTAAAGATAATTAAATCATATTTCTACATCTAATAAAAATGATGATAGATTGTGTTTATATTTGTGTTTGCATGCACAAAGATGATACTAGTAAGAAAGTATCTTTCACCTTAGCCTTAAATGTTTTTCCTTTTATTTATCTTTACTTTTATTTTTTTAAACCTGAAGCCTGCTAATCATCTAGACTGTTGGTTCACAAGAACCAAAGATCGTCGAGTCACGAAATCCCTGACTCAGAGGTTTTAAGCTTTTGCTGCCACCCCTGATTTTTACATGTGTACTTCAACCCAACCTGGGTCCTTCACTCTCCTCATTCTACACACCTTGCCCATTCATAGCATCACATGAAAACAGTATTATTTATAATTTGTTGATAGATTTTGCTATTCTTAAAATGTTCCTGAAAAGCAACATAATGTACTTCTCATAAATATGGGAGTAAAGTCCATTAAAAACAAGAAAAGTGTAAGAAAATATGACAAAGAAGTTGATATGGTAATTTATAAAATTTAAACCTACATTTTAAAAACAAAATTTGTTAAACTGTTATTTAGTTAAACTATCACCCATAAACTGTGGTATGTGGAGACAAGAGAAAAAATATATTTTATCGGAATAAAAAGTAACCCCCAGTTATGAGAAAAAAGACAGATGGAAAAAAATATGTAATGTAGGGAAGTTTTAACATTGCCATCATTAAATTTAATAATCAAAATAAATAAATATTCAATAACCATTGAATATAAAGATTAAATGAAAGCTAGAGTATATTAGTCTGTTAATTTGCACTTAATGAGATGAAGCATATCTGCCTTGAAAGATAGAAAATTAATTGATAAGTCTCTAAATATGTACAAAATATAATATCTGATTATGTAGCTTTCCAAAGTAGCCATTTCTTCTAAACTACCTCAACACTATGGCCGCATTTATATTTCAGCACAGGTTTGAAGTAAGTATTAATACCAAGTCATCAGTTAATCCCCAAATCTCACTCTTTATTTTTTTATTTATCCAGAGGAAGCATAAAGTACAAAGCATAACATTTGACTGCTCTTTGTTTAAAATTTAATCTTTTTTTTTTCTTTTCTAATCCCTTGGTTTTGATAACAGCTGACGAATTGTAAGGCTAAATATAAAAGGATGCCATCCTCAGTAAACTAGAGTTCAATTCTTTTTTCAATTTTCATGATATGGTGAGTGGAAAGTGAGAATTGAACTATTAATTAAATGAAAATTAGTAGAGTCAAGCTGTGATCATAGCATGCTTGTCAATGTTAATGTCTCTCTATTGACAGATGTAAACTCCATATTTGGGAACATAAAATGTCCTACCTACAAAGTGAAATGAAGAAAGAACTGTATCTCATTGCCAATCCAGGACATCTGCCTCTTCTTAAACTGAAAAAGAAACATTTTCAATTTTAAAGTACACTTTTCTCTATTTTTCTTATTAACTCAGAAGTTCTAAGAATGTTTGCTTTCATTTGTAGTAATAATAGATATTAAAATATATGAGTATAATTGTGAATAATGATTAAATACATAGAGATTCCGTCAAATGCAGTGTTCTCTACAAGCTTGTAGTATTATTAATGTCACTTTCTTACTTCTGTTCTCCTCAATGATGTTCCAAATTTCAATTAATGTTTCTTTTATTATATGCAATTTTAGAATATAACAGTTCAGTAGGCCTACAAAGGTATAAAAATGGGATTAAAAACTGATGACTGAACTTTGTAAATGTTAATATCCTAAATTATGTACAATAAGGTTTTAAACTTTTTAGATTGATGGTATCTTGCCTTGATTTTTGAGCTGTACTGTTTGCCCACTAATGTTGATTTGCTTGCTATTATGGTGTCCAACAAAATCTTTTCTTTAACAACATTGCAGTCAGGAATGTGGGAGACTAATTCAGCTAATTTCAGTTCTGTGAATTCCCATTAGCTGAGGTTAGCTGGACAATCCCATGTATGGCTTCAGATGTAGACCTAATGAATTTTCAAAGATCCTTTTTAAATCATGAGATCCCTATAAGTTTTCACATTAGTTCAGCTTCTTCTTTGTTCAATGATAATCTCATCACCCTTGGTTTGAATTGCACCATTGAACTTTCTCCAAGCAAATCATCATCACTAAGTATGCTTCCAAGGGGAAAAATCCATATGTAATTTGTGACAGAATTTGTCATAGGAAGTTTTAAATAACATTGTCTTATACTATTTATTTGGTTTCATTGCTTTTGCTGATTAAATAGATTATATGGTATTATAAATATTCAGATTATCATTAAAAAATAATATGTCCAAAAGACACCAAATAGCTGCTAGCATTTTTATTATGGTATTAAAAATAAGCTTATTATCTCCTTAATTATTTGAAATAATTATCTGATTTGGAAAATAATGGTATTTAGGATTCAACAGTAAGTGCTCTTAAGCACCAAGCTATCTCTCCAGACTCAAGATTTTTTTAAGACTGTGTAAAATGAACATGATAGGCATGTAAGCTAAAAAACAAAATATAACTGTTTTGTTTATCATGGATAATATTGAATTAGATTAAACTCATTATCTGAATTAATGATCTTATAAATTATGATGGGGAACAGTATTGTATGACCCCACATAGTAAAACAGGTGCTATCATTAATTTTATGGGAGACTGCAATTCATACAATGAGTTATTTCAAGTACTGTGCAGCAGAGAGATTTTTGTAATATTGAACAAATAAAGTGACTCCTTTGAAACATATTTTGTGTATTTTGATTTCATTGGTATATTATTCTAGAGTTTTATCTCATTGTCTTTGAGTTGGATTATTTCCTCTGTCAAAAGAGCAGTGAGCTACATCTGTCTTCATAAAGAAAAGATTAAAGCCCAAGTTTAGTATCATGAAAAAAGAACAACACATATGAGGACTTTGAGCCTCACCTTCTAGTGACATTGCTGCTACACTCAGCACACAAGTAAGAAGATGAATACAGCATTTGGTACAAGGCACTCAATATTTTCACTTTATACTGCTGTCATTTTTTCTTTATAACCTAGTAAATAGCTTTATAACTCTCTTGTTAGCCAATATGATTTTGCTAAAACTTCTCATTAAAAGCTGTGACTAATCCAAAGACAAAGTGATTACGTCATTTCTAAATGTGGAAAAAAAGACTTGCTGATATTTGGCATTTCTTTAACATTTGTGTATGTAAATGCAGTATTTTCATAAAACATGATTATAAGTATAGAAGAAAAAATAACTCCATCATTACAAAATCACCTGATCAAACAGCTTGGTAAGTGTTACTTCAGAGATGTACTCCTAATTAGGTTAAATAAGTTGGGAAATTATATAAAAATTGCAATCATATTGAAAACTTTTACAAACATAATGAGGGTACTGTTTGTATGTATATTAGAGCAATGATTCCATGTAAACTAGTAGAGGTATGACCTGGGGTTATGGTGTCTAGAATGCAATTGTTTTCTGGTGATAAAATAATAGATACAATGATCATTTATGTTTGAATACACAAAGGTGTCATGTTATGCCATTTACACTGAAGAAATCTATTTGAAATTGTCGCTGAAATATTAATTACATTAAGTAAGATATTCAGTTTTTCTTGACGTGGGCTTATCGTCTATAAAGTTGGTGAAACATACTGTTATCTATAGATATTTTGTGATTTTGAATATCATGTTGAATAATAGAAATATTTCATGGAAATAAAATGCATGCCCTGACTATTAGCTATCTTTGGGAAGTTCAGGAAATATTGGAAATCTGCAATAGAGTAGATAACTTTTTTTCTATCATATACATGAATTAGTAACAGCAATTAATCTCTTGTTTTCAAAACTGAAATGGAGCAATTTTACAGTCAATGTAAACTTTTGGGACATTAAAGAAGGAAATGAACAGAATGCAAAATTTAAAATTCAAAATCTAATCATAGAAGGAATAAAAATGATATAGAGAAATTCACTGGAAATGTTGTTATCTGTGGCACTGATTTTATTCTATTTGGGCAGAATGGCAGGCTTCAAAATGATAGAAAATATGAGTCGATTTAATATTTTTTTCTAATCTGGCAATTTGAGTTTGGAATTTAAGGATACTGATAGGTAACCTTGACCTTGACTTGACAATTTAATGCTGATAAACAATAGAGGACCCGGATGAGTTATCAGTGAAGAGAAAAGAGAAGACATTCACAGCATCAGCAATCAAAATCTACACAGGAAACATAAAGACCATTAAAATTAGGCAACGAGAAAGTTTACAAAATTTTGAAAAGATATTTCTAAGTTTTAGTTCATGTTAACTGGAAGCCAGATTGTGGTGAAGCACACCTTTAACCCCAGCACTCAGGAGGCAGACGCAGGCAGATCTTTGGGAGTTTGAGACCATCCTGGTCTACAAGAGCTAGTTCCAGGACAGGCTCCAAAAATACAGAAAAGCCCTGTCTCAAAAACAAAACAAAACAAAACCAAAACAAAAACATGTTAACCAGCTTTATTTTTTTCTGTAACTGAATGTCACAGGCATAGTAGTTTAGAAAACATAGAGGATTAATGTGGGATTCCCCTCTGTATGTTGTGAATGTGTTTTGTTATCTTTGGTTAATAATGAAGCTGCTTAGGGCCTATGACAGGGCAGAATAGAGCAAGGAAGGAATTCCAAGCAGAGAAAGAAAAGTAGGCAGAGTCAAGGAAAACACCATGTAGCAGCTGGAGGAGACTGATGCCTGCTGAAATATTACTGGTAAGCCACGAACCTCATGGTAAAATAGAAAATAACAGAAATAGGTTAATTTAATTTGTAAGAGATAGTTAATAAGAATCCTAAGCTAATAGACCACGTAGTATTTAAATTAATACAGTTTCAGTGTAATTATTTCAGGTCTAGGTGGTTGGGAAAAGAACGAGCAGCTTTTGGCTGCAGAGAATTATTTTATGTATGGAGGTTGAAGTTTAAGCACATGGAGTAAGCATTGGTTTATTGTTGAATGAGAATAGCTTACAGTTTCACAGCATTTTATGCTATAACTACACTTCACTACAATTAATCCTTTTCTTGTTATCTAAGGTTATTTTAACCAGGCTTTCATGAGGTTTTTTAGTCTTAATTAACATCAAAGGTCTGCTTCTCAGTTCAGTGAATACACAAATTTAAGGAATAAGTTTCTACCATTGAAAAATTGATGATATATTCAGACTCTTCTTTTCCCCTCCCATCATGGGGACTTTTTTCTTTTGTCAAACATAAATTATTTTTTCATACAATGTGCCCTAATTGTTTTCCCATCCATTTACTCCAGTTCCAGTCTACATCCCCTCCCAGTCAGAACTACTACCTTTCTGTCTCTCAATAAAAAAGAACAGGATTCTAAGGGGTAATAATAAAATTTAACCAAATAAAATATAGTAAGATAAAACATAAACAACCACACAACTTGGGCAAGATACAACACCAGAAGGAAAAGACCCTAAAGAAAGTACAAGAGTCACAGACCCACTCATTCACAGACTTAGGAATCCCATAAAAACACAAAACTAGAAACCGTAATATACATCCGGAGGACTCTACAGTCTTGTGCAGGCCCTGTGAATACTGCCTCAGACTCTGCGAGTCCATAAGGACCTGTGCAGTTGATTTAGAGACTTATCTTCTTAGTGTACTCCATAGCCTCTGGCTCTTACACTCTTTCTGACTACTCTTCCAGAGGGAACTCTGAACTTGGAGGGGAGTGATTTGATAGATTCCATTGGGTGCTGAATGTTTCAACAACTAATGCTCTCTACATAATTCCTGCCTATGGTCTCTGCATTTCTGTATTTGTTTGCACTTGCTGCAGGGGAAACATTCTCTGAGAATGGTTGGATAAAGCACTGATCTATGAGTATAGCAGAATAACTTTAGTAGTCATTTTATCACTATGTATTACTTATTTAAAAACTAGTAGTATTTGGGCTTACTCTACATTCCTATGCGATTTAGTCTCAGGTTCTTATTCATTCAAGCAGTGTCAGTATGGGCTCTATCTCATGGAGTGTGCCTTAAGTCAAATAAGGTGTTGAATAGTTACTCTCACAAGTTTGTGTCAACATTGTCCTAAAATATTTTGCAATAAGTACAGCAGTGTAGATCTAAAGTTCTGTGGCTAGCTTGGTGTTTATGCATTTCAATTTTCAACATCTGATTTTGGCTTACACCTAATTTGATTCTTGGAGTGTCAAAAAACAAAGCCATTATATATCAAGAAAACTACATCAATGAATTGATATTGAACCCCAAAGAAATCAGAACCCCAAACATGATCAGATAGCTGATAAAATCAGAAGCAGTGATAATAAATGTGAAATCCATAGAAATTACTTAGATAGAAATAAATAGAAATTTCTAATTTCCTTAATTTGCTATGAAAATTCATTACCTTTAGAAACCTCCAAGATTCCATGTGGAAAATGTAGACACTTGCTATTCGTAGTCAATGAGGCAATTACTTTATTAACAAAGTCATTGATATTAAACCATATATTGCAGGAAAGTGAATGGAACCAGAAAAGAAAATAATTATTCTGAGTGAGTTAACCTGTCCCAGAAATATTGCTGTGGTATAATTTCCGTGTTTTTTGTAGATATTACCTGCTAAGTAAATGATAACCAAGCTACTATCCATAGACCTAGAAAGGCTAGGTATAGAGAAAAGAATTAGGTTAGGACATGGATCTCCCTCCAGAGAAGAAATAGAAAACATTTTATGGATGTACTGGGAGAGGGGAGGAATTGGGAAAGAAGAATCGTGTGGGGGGATGAAGGATAATAGGATGCTGTAAGGCTCTTTTACTCCTTTAATACATTTTAGGATTTACTAATAATTAAGACATTCTGCCATGTATCAACTTACAAATTAAGATATTCCTCAATAGATATGCCAAGAATTTTATTTCCTAATTTATTCTAATTTTCATAAAGTCAGCAATTAATGATGACAATCACTTTTAACTGGAGTTAAGTGGTTCATATTCTTGAGGAAGGATAATAGGTAATGCAGATATCTGTGAGTATATGCATTATTTTTATTAATTAACTAATTTCAGAGTGAAGACAAAATTTAACTGAATAGGAATATTTACTTTATCCTTATGTATAACTGTGATGTGTGTGTGTGTGTATGTGTGTCTGTGTCCGTGTTTGTTTGATGGGATTGATGCTTTTTATCTTTTCCTCTGACTGTAACAACACATCCTTATGATCTCAATCTGACAAGAATAACAGTATTTAACTTGTTACTGACCTTTTAAAATTGGAATATTATTCAAAGTGTGCCAATTCAAAGACCACTTCTGAAAGGCTCTTTTATTTTCTTACCCCTTGCATTATCATAAAATACATGGACCCAGGAAAACAATTGCAAGGCATAAAGGTATGACAGTAGATTTTCCCAAGTCAATGCCCTGTGAGATTAGCCACTGAGTGGTGATCAAGGAAACTTTAGCAATAATAAATGAATATTGTTACAAGCTATAGGATCTTTTCCTTTAGTTAAGTAAAGCATTTTTATTCTTTTTTCATTAAAATACAGGCAAATAAAAGAGTTTATTGTTAATCAACCCTGAGGCTGATCACTTACCATATTAATAAGTGTAGCTGAAAATTAGTTCCATATAAATTTTCCCAAATGGTGATTTGTGAACTTTATGTTTTGGAAATCAAGGAGACAAAACTATTATATATTCAATAAATAAATGAGCCATGTGGGAAATAAAACAAATAAGCCATGGATTTATATCATAAAGAATGCAGGGTAAATGATTTTAAATTATTTAAAGAAATATGAGACAATATATCATCTTATATAAAACTGTACTTAAGAATTCAATTTAAACAGGAAATATCTATGTACTTCACAGAGTTTTCTGTGAAAAAACGATGCTACTGGAAATCAATTATGGGACAAGAAGTATAAATTATGTGATTAACAAAGTTACTAAAATGTTTTTAAAATATTTTCATTCAAAGCAAAATACTTTTGATAACACAGTGAATTAATATTGCATTGTACATTATCTTGACTTTGAATAGACAATGTACTGTAGTTAAATTTTGTAAGTTCTAATAACTCTTTTCTGTTGGGTTGGAATAAAAGAAACCCCTTCCAAGATATTCCAGATTTGAGCTCTTTGTAATCTATTAAAATGGCAGTATATAAAAAAATGCAGATTCCAAATCAAGTGAAAATAAATATTTACATGTTTATTTTAATTCAGTTATTGCTGAATAAAAATATTTTAAATATGCTAATGGTCTAACATTTTGTACACAAGGATATTGTATGATAATCATTATCAGAGTGCCTATATTTTTATTTCTTAATATATATTATTTATACATACTGTTTTCTGTAAAAAATGAGTATCAATGATATTTTCATCACAAATGTTGTCTTTTCAGAATATAAAAATAAAAACTAATGCAAAGATTATATGAAAATTTGATATGATTTTATCATGAAAAACATGTTTCTGGAAAAGAAAATATTTAACAAATTATTCATTTATCCTCATATGAGAACACCTTCAAAATTAGTACTTGTTCAATGAGTAAACTTTTATTGTCAATTAGATACATAGTCACCAATCAGATTTAATAAAATTTTGAAGATAAATGATATTAAATAATTCAGAGGTTATAGTGCAAAGTACATTTCAGTTATTTTGAAGTCCAGCCAGCTGTCACCTTTTGAAGGCCTGCAATTCTATGTATTTCTTATTCAAGTAAAAGCATAGTTCTAAAAAAAAAAGCTATCAATTTTTTTATCAGTGTATAAAACCTGCAAGCAATCCAATATAGCACAATCATTAAATGAATAGGGTTGTTGTTGTTTGTCCATATATTTGAATATATGGAGAATAAAATTAGAATAGACTTCTGATGCTTATAATGACAGAACTGAATCTCATAAACAGTGCATTGTTTAAAAGAAAGCTGATACTCAAAGTTATAGCATTCATTCTTTATATTTTATTCATAAGGTTTTTAAGATTTGAAATCATATATAATTCACTGTGTAGAAACATTCCTGGAGAGGGAGCTATTTCTTCAGGCCAAATATATAGGAAGTGTGAATGCTTGTGAAAGCAAATATCTTAGAGGTTCATAGACACATATCATAAAATATGTTTTTATTCTACAATAATTTTAAAAATTACTCATTAATACCTAAATTAAATAGTCCTTACTTTAGATCTCACTCCTGTGCTTGCATTCTATTTTTGTTCTCTCTCATCTTTTACTACCTTATTTTCAAATTTATCTCCCTATTCCCTCAAAGTCATGATTTTCTTTCTTTTTTAAATCTAAATAGTCTAAATATTTATTTTATAAAAGTAAATGAATAAATTATTTTAGTAGTATTTCAGTTAACCTTTTTTTCTCTTTCCCCTCAAATTTTTAATCACTCCGAACTCATTACTCAATTAGCATTCACTTAGAGAAGCAATACGCTGAATGCACGTGTCCAGAATATTCCGACATGTGTTAATCCTCAGTGGGGGGTCACTGTGATATGTTCACAGTGGTGCTTGGGTGAGGCTAGATACGGAAGATAGTTTGGGGACTGAAAATGAACCTTGCTGAGCCTTTTTATGACCTATGCTGCTTCCCAAAGACTTCAGATAGTTTGTTGAGAGTCTTGCTTCTAAAACTGTTCATGGCAGCTTTTTAGAGCTAGGATTTATAGGCGGAGACTGCTTGCTCATCCAGACAATCATACAGAAACTATATTAATTACAACTCTGCATGGCCCTATTCTTATTTAGTGTGGGATTACTTTATCAAGTCCATCTACAAGGACTTATAGTAGAAATATTTAAAATGTCACTTTATGTTTGTTGCGAATTTTTCCTTTTTTAAATAAGCATATAATTTAAATTTTGGAAAGATATCTTAGTAACTACAAATTACTTAGAAGATCAAAAATATATGCACACAAATTATAAATACCTGAAATAATTCATTTAATTAATAACTAATGTACTGGAATTATTATTAATTTTCAAGACAGGGTTTCTCTGTGTAGCAGCCCTTGTTGTCCTGGAACTAGCTCTTATAGTCTAGTCTCACCTTGAACTCACAGAGATCCACCTACTTTGCCTCTCGAGTGCTGGAATTATAGGTATGCACCACCACCACACAGATAACTCTAATTATTTTGAAGAATAGACTAAAAATGAAGATTAAAATTAGTTTCTTTAGAATTAGAATTAGATATTACTGTAAGAGAAGGAAATAACAACACTATTTCCCCTACATATTTTAATCTGCGGTTAAGGAGATATTCAGGATTCCTAATGACACATTGTTATACCCATAAATCAGTGAATCATACAACTATCTTCAGAGAAGCTTCTTCTTGTGGTATATGCCAATTAACTCAAAAATCCATAACTGAAAAAATGTACCCAAAGTGAGAGACTTTGTAACACTTGGTCCTAAATCAGCCGTCTTGTTCAAACTCATCGCTTTGAGGCTCCAGGATCTATGTAGAAGAGGAGACAGTTATAAGAGCCAGAGGTGGTGAGCAGTGTTTCGAAAAAAAAAAAAAACAAAAAACAAAAACAAAACTTAAAAAGGCAGATCAGCATAAATGCTTAGAGGCTGTCGCAGCATGTACAAGGCCTGAACAACTTTAACACAGACAAAAATCTCAGCATGGATGGATAAGTAGAAATTGACACCAAGTCCCACACTTTTTGCATTGATAGCTGCTGAGAGGAAAAACCAACAAACAATCCAACAAAACCAAGAGTTTTCTTCAATTTAATGATTCAGTTGACCATGAAAAACCAGATTCTATGGGATATGTGCTTGTGCTTGTGTATGTGTGTCTTTCTCTTATTTTTGTTTGCTTAGATTTTTATTTTAAGAGGAGAAAGAACATGAATCTATGTGGGTAGGGAGCATAGTGGATTTGGAAGTAGCTGGAAAGGAATCCTATAGCTAGTAGCCTTCAGTTACCGGCCCACTGGGGCATGGCGTCTTATACTATTTATGCCCATGTAAAGGGTGCATCTGACCTCTCTTTTCCTGCTGTGGGATTCAGTTGCTGTTTTCCATTCCAGCAGAGGATATTGATTTGTGAGTCTGCCCCTAAATAAATAACCTTCTATTATTCTCAATTCTGAGCTAGTGCGGGATTTCTTTTAAGTGTCCTTCTTCAAATATGTGTTTATACATTTTCTTGATCCCAGGTAGTCATTCTTTGATTGGATTTAAAAGAGACAAAATGTAGACATAAGAAAGATAAAGGGGAAACCTTTAAGCACGCAACCTGGTTTCAGAGGAAATTCTCACAACTAGAAACGGTGTAAGAGTATAAAAATTTTGTTACCAAATATATTCAATAAATTAGGCCTCTTCTTGACAGGCATGTCCAATATATTAAAAAAATGTCTGTATAAATAGTTCACAACTAACTGCACTAATTATATGTCAAGGTTTTATTACCTTGAAAATACTATCAAGTAGTATTTTCCTGTGTCTAAATAACATTACAAATTCCAAAGAACTCTTCTAGAATTTATTGTGTCTCATGTCAATAAGATAAGAGAATCTTGAGAGTAGACTTTAGGGAACCATGTAAATGGCAACACTTATTAATACTTTTGTACCTTGCTTAATTTGGTTTAATAATTCTGGTTTTGCAAAAGTATTTTTTCTAAAACCACTGTGTTGGGTAATAACATTTCCTGCTTCCCCACATTATTATATGCTACAATATATATTGGGTCGTGTTTTGGTGAGAAGGTACAGTGTATTTTGAATTCCTCTTGTTACATTAGAGATAACTTTTATACTAATAATTTAGGCTTCATTATATAGTGACTCGAAATATTTGGTCTGAAGTACTTGTTAAAAATTCTATTTAAAAACATTTTTATTTTATCACTGTATTTTATTATGATTTCAACCGTTTAAGCAAACAATAATTGATTTATTAGTCCTTAAATGCAAGCTATAATTCATTATTTCTGTATCTATTATTTTGGTTTTGTTTTGTCATGTTTTCCCTTTTATTAAAAATATGCTTTTCTCATACAATTTACCCTGATTATAGTTTTCTCTTTCTCTAATCCTCTGAGTTTCTTTTGACATCTCCTTTATGTAGATCAGCTACCTTTATGTCTGTTATTAGAAAAGAAAAAGCTTCTAAGAGATAATAACAAAACATAACAAAATAAAATGTATCGAAACCCTTTACATTAAAGTTCAGCAAGGCAAATCAACTTTACAAATAGATCTTCAAGAGAAGGATCAAGAATCAGAGTCCTGCTCATTTACACACTCAGGAGACCCAGAAAAAGAGTAAATTTGATAGTTATAACATATATTCAGATGACCGGGTGCAACTTGTTCTCCTGCTGTCCTGTCCTCCATCCGTTCTGGCTCTTCTCTTCTTCCTGCCTCCTACTCTACAAAGCATCCTTTGTTCTGAAGGCAGGTGTTTGATGGAAACATTCCATTTAGAAATGATTGTCCAAATCTCTCTCTCTCTCTCTCTCTCTCTCTCTCTCTCTGTGTGTGTGTGTGTGTGTGTGTGTGTGTGTGTGTGTGTGTCTGTGTGTGTGAGTTAGTGTGAGTGTTTCTGTGTGTCTTTGTGTGCATTGTGTGATGGCTGGATGTGTGTTTCTGTATTTGTTTCTAAACACTCAAAGAGGATATTTCACTGATGATGGCTGAATAAGGGAGTGATCTAAGAATATCACAGAAAATCACCAGTAGCCTGGCCTCTGAGGCATAGGAGGATTAGCTTGAGATGTAGGCCCTTGTATGGTAGCAGGAGTAGAGTATATAATATTTGTCAACAACTAAGTAACACCCCTGTTTTCAAATGCTCAGATTACACAGAATTTTCAGCAAATGCTTGTTTATCTTAAGCTTTTGGGTTATACATAGTGCATATTTGACATAATATTGTTGAAGAATAATTACTATTTGTAACTTCACTTATCGTAAATCAATGTAGAATTCAGGTAAATTAAACCAAATGTTAATTAATAAATGCAATTTAAAGATTCGAGGTCTATAGTAATTATATTCTTCTATAATGAATCTCTTCGTCTAGTCTTTCAGTCAGTTTACAAATCTTGAAAACACTTAAAAAGAGACATTATTTTAAACATTATATGCATGCATTTGAATTATACATTGGATATACACTATGTTTAATGAACATGCATATACCTCTTTGAATCATCCTAAGAGTCAAGGTAAAATTTCTACCCACCTCAACAGATTTTTTGAATGCATCATGTTGTTTGAAAATTTAGAAATGAAATGACTGACTATTACTGAAATATTTTTAAGTGCACTATGTATTGCTCTTAACTATAAGCATTCTGTTACATAGCAGGTATTTATAAAACATTTATTTTGCATAATTGACATTTTCTATTAGCAGTCAAATTAACTGATTTCTTCTGTACCCTGTCTCTTACCAAAAGCATTATCTTATTTATTCATATATTTATTTAATGATGCTGAAGATAAAACCAAGGCCCTTTAACATTTCATTTGGGAATTCTAACCTGAGATTTACCAAGTCACGTGTAATACTACTGTTGTTAAATATTGCCTAAGTTCCTATTAGTATAACAGAATACCTGAGGTAATCAATTTACAAAGGGAAAGTATATTTAGCTCACAACTTCTAATTTCTCAAAGCACAATCACTTAGCCTGTAGCTCTTAGAGATCTTTAAAGACAGTACATCATGTTAATTGTATGTAATTGAGGAAACCTTTACACTAAATAGTGACAAATATAATGAAAAATAAAACAAAAATCACTAACCCTTATCTCTCTTCTTGTAGGACATACCTACAATGATATATAATCTCCCAATACACATAACACTGAAAACTATCCCCAAATTTCTAACAGTGTCTGGCAAACTCCTAAGCCCTTAAGATTTGAGCATTTGGAGATACTTAAAACCTAAGTGTAGCAGATACCTGAAAAGTTGTTGATCATGAAAGAATAATTTTTCTATGGCCAAATCTGCGTTCATCCATATCACAAAAGGATTTTCATTTTTTTAACAAAACAATGCTCTATATTGACAATTAAGTATAAATTTAATATGTTTCCTCATTCCTGTACAATTTCATATTTTCCACACTACACAGTTTCAAACCTAGAAGACTATTGTAAAGATATGATATATGACTGAGCACAATGAGAATTCTACATTAATAATACATTATTTTGAAAAATAATATACTGGATTATACAAGACTATTTTACATATTTTATTTTGTTTTTAATTTTTTTTGGATTTTTTTTAAAAAAATGCCAATCCCAATTCCCACTGTCTCCCTCCTCCTCTTCCCTCCACATACCCTCCCACCTCACCCCCTTCTAATACTAAGAAAGGATAAGGCAGTTATCTTTGTGGAAGGTCCAAGGCCCTCCCTACTACATCTAGGCTGAGCAAGGTATACATCCAAAGAGGATATGATCCCATAAAGCCAGTCCATGCAGTCGAGATAAATTCCAGTGCCACTGCCAGTGGCCCCTCAGTCTGCCCCAGCCATCGCCTGTCAACTACATTCAGAGGGACTAGTTTGGTCCTATGCTTGTTCCTTCCCAGTCCAGCTGGAGTTTTGGGAGCTCCAATTAGCTCAGGTAAACTGTTTCAGTGAGTGGATGAACCCTTCATGGTCTTGACCTCTTTGCTCATATTCCTTCTACTCTTATACAAGAACAAAATAAAGAAGAAGATTGAATAACCTAAGAAATTTGAAGTAGTCTCTGGAGTTGGCACATTGCAAATTTAGACTAATAATGTCCAAATATTTTAAATTTCTTTCTAATATATTGGCTTATATATTTATAGAATCATAATTGTTGTTAATTAATGGTATTATAATTAAACCAACCAAATTTTGTTTTTCTCTTAGTACGTTTTTATAGTACATGTTGACTGAAACACCTATAATGGTTTTTAAAAGTATTAAAATAATAATCATGGTGAGATAAGATCATAAATGGACAAAGCAAAACTATTGGGTTCAAAAAAGGAATATAAATATAATTTTAAGTTAATATGCTTGATGGTACAGCTGAGTTTATCAAAATCATTACTTTTTGTTCCTATAAGTATATATCTATAGTTAATATGACATACCAAATAAAGTGAATCATATTATTTAAATGAAATGAAACAAAACCTCTCAAAGTATTCATGTTAATCATGTAAGTATATGAAGTTTGAGTTATAAAAACTGTAATAGAATGAAGATTAATATCAATTTGATCAGTTCAAAATAATTATTTTGAAAGCAATAGTCTCATTGGCAATTACTTAAGGGCCAGAAATTAGCTCAGTGATTGAGAATACTTACTTATCTTAAAGTTGACAGGTATTCAGGTACAAATCCTATGTTGAATAGCTCACAATAGCATGTAACTCCAATTTCCTGGGATCTACAGCCCTCTTCTGTCCTTCCCATTGCCTTTACTCATATGTAAATATACATATAAACATGCATGTGCACATGCACATACACACATACACATACCTTTCCACCACTGGAGAGCAAAAACAAACAAAATCATGGTAGTTTTGTATGATGCTAAGTGCAGCATCATATTGTAAAATGAATATATTGTAATTATAAAAATTACAAAACAAAAAACAGAAAAATAATCTCCTATGACATAATATTGTTATTTAAAGCTCATGAACTTTTTAAAATTTAGAAAATTTCATTTATTATATAAATTCTGTACCAAGTAAATCTTAAAAGTTCAAAATCTGTGGACACCTGGGATCCCCAGGGCCAAGTATCTTGCCAACCCTAAAATGATTCTCTTAATGTAGATATCTTATTCCCTTCTCCAATGTCCACCTTTCTTCCATCTTCACCCTCCCACTGCCCCAAGTTCTCCCCAGTCCTTCTCCCTTCTCCTTCCCCCTCTCCCCTTCCCCTGCTCCCCTACCTCCCACCTCTATCCCCGCCCCTGGCTTCCAACTTTTGCTTGATGATCCTGTTTGCTTCCAACTTCCAGGAGGCTCTGTGTATGCTTTCTTTGGGTTCACCTAGTTATTCGGCTTCTCTGGGCTTGTGAGCTAAGTGCTTAGTGACCTTTATTTTATAGCTAGGGTCCACTAATGAGTGAGTACATACCATAATCATCTTTCTGGGTTTGGGTTACCTCACTCAGGATAGCGTTTTCTATTTCCATCCATTTGCATGCAAACTTCAAGATGTC
>PVIU01012248.1:0-44211 GCA_004026605.1 Ondatra zibethicus
GAAGGAAACAGGGATGGGGTTGTTTAAGAGGTCAGAGTTTCAGTTGAGGAGGATAAGAATGTTCCAGAGAAGTGTAGTGGAGATAGCTGCACCACATTGCGAATGCACAAGGAGCCACTGAAAGAAAGCACAGTCAATGTGACTAAAAAGGCATGTCATCTACTGCATGTTTGACCTCTGTAGCAAATGTACACATGTTCATGATGGTACTGCACTAGACAAAACATGTTCTCTGTAGCAAATGCACACATGTTCATGACCATACTGCACCAGACAAAGCATGTTCTCTGTAGCAAACACAACATGCTCATGACTGTACTGCACTAGACAAAGCATTTTGTTTTATGGTTTCCGTTTCCAATTTGGAAAGCACCAAGACTGCCTCATTAAAATGAACTTCACTCTCCCTTCTCTAGACGGCTACTGGCGTTCTGGGCTTTGTCCAGGAACAGAGTCAGCACAGATAGACTGAAACTCCCCAGGCCTGCTGGATAGGCTGCTGAACAGGGCAGGCGAGGCTCGGGGTCCTCAGGATCCGCATGAGAAAGACCTATGAGGTCAAAAGAAGAAACAAATTAATACAACTGAGCCTTTATGTTTTGTTTTGATGGCCTCCAACTTGGCACATAGTTGAAGATGACCTTGAGCTCCTGATCCTCCTTCCTCCACCTCCCCAGGTGAGGGGTTGCAGGCACGTGCCGCTATGCCCACTGTGACAGATCCTCTAGGGAAAGGAAAGTTGCCATTCATTCACACTTGGGTGGACAACTCTTCATGGGCAGTCCTGGGTGCAGAAATGGTCAGGGTGGTTAAAGTGCCACAAAGGTTGGCTATGGAGCGGGGTGGGTGGCAGGCGCTCTCAGGAGCCTCCTCAGTTTGAATACATTTTCTTTAAGCCCCGGTCTTCAGTTTCCTGTGTATGTTATTTTTCCTTCATGATTCAGAAACCTCTAGAAAGTCAGTGTTTCCCAATGGCTGGGGCCAGAGTTCTCCCTCTGGCAGCCAAATCACTTGGGTAGAAATCTGGACCTGTTGTCTCATCAGAAGCAAGGCCACACAGATCTAGGAGCTGAAGGCTGCTGGCAATGTCTATGGAAAGCTCAGGGAAGTACCTGGCAGAGGCCCCATGATAGGGGACAGGAGTGGGGACGACTGGGGCAGAGCTGGGCCACCTGCAGCCCGCAGCCCCACTGGGCTCTTGGTGCCTGACACGACTAAGCAGGAGAGCTGTTTGCTGGACTCTGCCATCCAAGCCAACCCCCTGGCCCTGATTCCTAGCCCTTGAAAATGAATTCATTTAAAAATGTTCCCTGAGCAACCAATGTGGCAGCTGAGGCATGAAACCTACTGTGAGTTCTAGACCAGCTTGAGAGTCACAGCTGGTTCAGGCCTGCTGGAGCCACGGCAGAACTTTCAGAATGAATGAACAAATGAATAATTAAAAATCAAAATAAAGGTGATTGGTATTATTTCCTGAAAGAGAAATTTATAGACCTTATGGCTGAGCAAGTCAACCCAGAGAGGCCGATCCATAAATATGGGCAAGTAGATATACACACACACTCACATCTCCACACATCTCCTCACATCTCCAGTGGCACCTACTTTTATACATTGGTGGCAGGTCTGCAAACAGGTGTAACCATTTTGTAAGCAATTTGGTAGTAAGTGTACTTTTAGAATGGGCTGAACTTTCTTCCCGTGTCTCTTCCCATAGATTTATTCTACTCCCTTTAATGGCTGTACAGAGGTATCAGTGCCATTATTTATTTGACAACTCTTTTAGTGATGAACATTTAGCTTGCTTTATGTGTTTCTTTTATATAAAAAAAAGTTGTTATAGTACATTAAAATGCTCCCAGGAATATTTTCTATGGGAAAAAGTATATTGGTATAGTACACTTTGGAAAGATCGTTAAGTCACAAGAACAACATATTTGCAGTCATGCATGGTGGTTCACACCTCCAATCCTAGTATTCAGAAGATGGAAGAGATGACTGTAAGTTCAAGACCAGTCTGTGACGTATAATACCATGACATGGATAAAAAAAAATGTATTACATTTATACAATGGAGTACTACCCAGCCATAAAAAAACAATAACATCTTGAAATTTGCAGGCAAATGGATGAAACTAGAAAAAAATCCCATATTGAGTGAGGTAACCCAGACCCAGAAAGACAAATATAATATGTACTTACTCCTAAGTGACTTTTAGATAGAAAGCAAAGAAAAGCCAGACTATATGCCACAATCCCAGAGAAACTAAATAATGAAGCCCTAAGAAAAACATACATGAATAGGAAGGAGAAAAAGACAAGATCTCCTGAATAAATTGGGAGTGTGAAGGTCACAGGAGAGGGTAGAAGGGAAGAAGGGAGGAAGGGGGAGGAGTGGGAAAAATGTATAACTCAATAAAAACAATAAAAAATAAACCCTGACTCAGAACAGAAAGAAAGATAAACCAGAAATGTATTTATAACTTGGAAGTTGCTGCCAGACTGCCTAAAAATGCCTGTTTGTAGGCCTTCATCATTATTTCAGTGTGTCCCATAGGCAATATCAGGAAGCCATCTTTATCTTCTTTTGCTTTCCCCAGGTTGTTGGAGCCAAAGACCAGCAGAGAGCTGTATCGGATTTGCTCAGTACAAGGAAAAACTAGGCCAGCTTTCAAGAATAATAACTATACTTTAATGATTATAGGGGAAAACTCATGCTACAAGAGTGGGAGGTCTGTCTTCCTATATGTCTGGTGGGCACCACGCAGAGAGAGCGCGCACCTTAATTCTCCCAGTTTTTCCTCCTCCGCTGCAGGTAGCCTGCCTTAATTAGATGTGATTGGTTGATAGAGTTTTCCCATCATCTCCCCCTTTTGTCTAAACAAGTTAGATCCAAACCCAATACAACTATATACAATAGGAACAGATACCAAATATAAAATTACAAACAATAAACAATATCAAGCAAGGAACACATAACAAAAGTTTTACTAAACATTTTATTTCAAGGAGTCTAAATATTGCATTGAAATTAAGCTTGGCTAAATCATGAGGAAGCCAATTATCTAATCTTTAACTCCATCAAAGATCTGAGAAGGGAAACAATATTACTTGAGTGAACAGGAAATGCAATCGAGAAACTTCCAAAATGTGCAACAAATGACAGAGACAACTGACTACCTGGGCAATCACCCAAAGTCTCATTTGTAATGTTGAAGCAACCAACTTTGGCTAAGGCCTAACGTAACTGACATACCATTTTTAAAGGCAAGAAACTTTTTTAAAACTATCTTACCCTGTCTTGGCAGGATATGACAGTCCTGTTTTATTCATTTACGGATACTCGGTATCTCTGTCAGTGGTTGAGGTATGGGCATTTCTTTGCCCAAAGGCCAGTTCTGCCAAGAAGAAAGGCTCCAGGTGGAGTGTCTTTGGCACTCAACATTCTCTCGGGAATAGATTGGTGTTGCCAGGAGTGATTGTGTCTCACCACCATGGAACTCTAAGTTAGATTAAAGGCCATTTTCTACAGCTCTTTGAAGAGGCTGAAGATTATCTGTCTATACTGAATATATGTATCTAAAGAACCTAATTAGTCTAATTATAAATATGACAAAAATAGATGGCTATTGATCTATAATTCTCAATATCTATCTAACTTAAAGACTAAGACAATAAATAATTGTGTAATAAATGAGGACAATGACTTTTAAATGTAAATAATGTATAAGTATCTTGATCAGAGGTAGTAATGTACACTGCAATATGGTAAACATATATATCAAATACATAAACAATGTTTTAAACAGAGGTAGAAACATACATGCGTACAATATTTAATATAATTTAACTTTGTATCAATATGCAAGAATCAATACCAATCTATTATCCTATCATCCAATTATCCCTCTTTAAAAAAAAAAGATTCCCTGAGGCTATAAAATTCTTTCCCCATCCCTCAACCGTAAACCAATTATAATCAACCCCTAAATGATGTCCCTAAGCCTGAGGGCAAACTGTACTGGGAGAGGGGACATCGTCCTCTAAAATTGCTTCCAGCTGTCATGGGGGCGACGTTGTGACGTTCTTTCTAGGGGATCCTGTTAAAGTAAATGATGGTTAAATCCCAAGATTAACATTTGGCCTGATAAAATTGTAAATAGTCTCTGAGTATTTTGCGGAGTTCTGGCCAGAATGTTGTAAAAGATGTGCACCATTTTAGCTAACCAAGTTGGAACCATCTTGTTCAGCTGGTACCCAAAACAGGTCTTGTAGTAGCGCTATCAGCATCATGACATCATATCAACCAGGTGGAGTTGTTGTTATGGGGCCCCATCTTCTTCCTGGAAACTTCAAAGATTACTGCAGGAAAATTTATTTTTTATTGTGGAAAACTTAAGCATTATTTATATAGACATACATACATATTTAATTGTTAGATAGTGACAGGAAGAACAAGTGCCCCCTCTCCTCGGACAGCCTCTCAAGGTCATTTCCCTAATCTGGGCCAGGCTACAAAGGAGTCACATGAGGCAAGCACAGTCCTCATAAACAAGGGGCCTTGGGAGAAATCTGAAGTGTAAACATGAGCACCCAGGCGCAGGAATTTTTTTGCTCTAATATCTTAAGCTTTCTTTTTGCTATTTAAATTTTAAAAATTATAATTTTTTCAAGTTTTTTTTAAAACTATAATACAGTGGCACCATTTCTTCCCTTTCCTTTCTTTCCTCCAAACCTTCCATGCATCCTCAACCCTTTGCTCTCTCTCAATTCATGGCCTCTTTTTCTTTGTTGTTTCACATAAACTTTGGAGAGATGGAAAGAGAAATTGCCCATTCTCTAGTGCTTTGAGGTGTCTGAGCTCATCTGAGAAGTATGGTGTCTATTAGCAGAGCAGGGAGAGAGATGGCTGACTAGGTCCCAGGCAGCCTGTAGAAGCAGCTTTTCTGGAGATGTTGGGGTGGAGCATACCAACACTGGAGAAGCCACTTTAGGGGAGCAGTTTGAGGGTGGTGGAAACAAGTCCTATTCTTGGGTCTTTTGGTGCTCCATTTTAGTTCAAATTCCCATAGCATTCCCATTCTTCCCACTTTCTGCCTCTGAGAATGGAGTGGAATTGAGCCGGGGGGGAGGAGGGACTTGGGGGGCCGGATACTGAGACCCTTGCTTATCCTTGCCGGAGCTCACTTTTCAGCTTTGGCCAGCCTCACCCTAGTGTATCCTGTCCCCCGTCACTTCAAGGCACCACAGAGTCGCTGTGTTTGATGCGTCTTAACTTTAACACAAAGCACACCAGGGCTGGTTAATGATCATGAACTGTCATGGCAGCCACTCTGCAAAGGTGACATTGATGGATGGACCTGCAGCTTGTAGGGAGGCAGTGGGTACATCAGCAGAAGGTTTATTTAAGTCAAAGCTGATAATGGGGGCCTTGGGAGTCACTGACAAGCAGAACCTTAATAGGATAGAGGAGGAGAGCCTCTCATGCCTGTTTCGGCAAGGCCCTCTACAGGAGTGCCTCTCCCGCACCTCTTGTCTACCAAATAAAAGCCTTGATTCAGAGCCACATCAAATCTGTTTGGAAGCAGAAAAGGGCCTATACTCATAACCAACTGTCATCTTTTTAATTTGGCTTGGTTTATAAGTTCATGTTTGTCTTCCTCAGCCATTTGAAAAAAAGCATCTTTAAAGCAATTACATAGGGCTGGGCCTGGAGAATAAACTCAAGTTATTGAATAGGCCTGATCTCTTTAGAATTGCCTCTGAGACGGACTAGAAGTACAAGTCGGTTCCTTAAGAGATGACATCTGAAAAAGTAAGATCAACTGCTCTAGGCTCATTTCACTTAGCGCACTCTCAGAAGTCCCACCCATGTGTCCCCATAACAACCATGCATATTTCACAATACCTAGATCATAGAACTTCCAATGTTCTAACCACAAGAAAATAATAGATATTTGAGTTGGTGGATATGCTAGTTATACAGACTAAACATTGTTGGTGCTGGGGATTGAACCCATGGCCTCACACATGCTGGGATGTGCTCTGCCACTGAGCCACCATAGCTTCAGTAAACTCCTGGATCTTATTTCATTTTGGGAATTTGCTGGTCATTATTCCATCCAGCATATGCCTTTCTTCCCTGTCACTATTACATAACACTGTTGTCATTTGTAAACTTTGCCTGTGGTGTGTTGGACAATCCACTTTGCAAAGTGACTTACCCTTTAGTTAGAAGCTAACACTTCCTTTCTGCCTCAATTGTAGCTGTGTTGTTTGCATTAAAATGAGCTCTTGAGAAGTGGCTTGGCAGCAGACTCCTCTTTTGAATGGAGATGGAGATGTCAAATTCAAATTGACAGGGAGCCTTTAATCTCTGAGGACCCAGGCAGAGAGGTGCTCTGTGGGGTCCAATGATAATCCTGTGGGGTGACAGCTAGTGCCTGCTGGAGATGGCTGGTTGGCTCCTCACTTACTAAATTCAGCACTGATGGGCCCAGCTCACTGCTGGACAGCATAAACATCAGGTTTTGGTAAATAAACCCAGGCTATCATGTAGCCATCCACCATGCACTTAGGGGGGACTGACAGCTCACTCTGAAGGACTTAGGGTCCAGGGCTGGAGCTCTTGGGTACAGAGGCTCTGAGGTTCCAAGATAAACAAACCTGTCGGTGAGAGTGACCAGAGGGTTAGGTCAGCCCAAGGGTCACTTGCAGGTCATCCTGCTGGGAGCACAGTCTCTGCTTTGTGTTTATTCTGGAGAGGAAGGCAGCAGGGCTCAAAAAGAGGGTTGGATCCTGGGTGGGAAAGCCAAAGTGGGCTGCTTACCAGAGCCTTTGGGGTAGGACAGACACCAACTGTGCTCTCGGCTCCAGTCAAGGGTATGGGTGCAGCTCGTGCCCTTTGGAGGAGTATTTCCATACAGAGTATGAGATGTATGGACCAAGAGCACATGTGGGCTGCAAAATCTGGGAGGGAACCTCCAAAGCTTAGAGTGACTTACTAGATGAGCGATGGGAACTTGTACTCAGCACTGGCAACGACAATGAACAGAACAGGAAATTTTCCCTGCCCTTATCTTTCTTCTTTAACCATTGGTTTCTAGAGTTTTCTCTGGATCCTGTTCCTTACTAACTAGGGGCTTTTGGAGACTGACAGTAATGCCCCCTCTGCCTGGCTTAAGATGACAGAGAGGTGAGTGTGGGGTTCTGTGTTATGGCCCTCCTTTGTGACTGTCACCTCTCCAGAGGACGCCTCTCAGTCATCTCCCACTTCTTTCTCCTTTGGAAGTCTGGGGCTAGAAGATGGCCTGCCATCAGAGGCAGAGCTTTGGAGTTTGGTGACACACACCTTTAATCCCAGCACTCAGAAGGCAGAGGCAGGTGTCTCTGTGAATTGGGGGCCAGCCTGGGCTACACTAATGAGAGCTCGCCCATCCTTCCCTCCAGAAAAGGAAGAGTCAATGGCATTTGTTGTTGTTCTTTCAAGTTTGCGAATGAAAAGAGACTTTTCATCCAATATTCAACAGCTATCTCTGAAAATACAGGGTCCAAAGGGGATAGATAGCCTCTACCCATTAACTGACCTGGGACATCCAGGAGTAGTGTAGATTACCTTTCTATAAATATTTTTTAAAAATTGTATTTGTACGTGGGGGCATGGGGGTGTATGTGTGATGCATATGGATGGCCATGAGAGCCAGAAGGTGGCATTGGTTCCCTGAAGCTGGAGTTACAAGCTGTCCAACAGGGGTGCTGGGAACCAAACTCAGGTCCTCTGGAAGAGCAGTATGTGATCTTAACTGCTAAACCATCTCTCCTGCCCCATTGTGTAGATTACTTTTAAAGTAAATCAGTTTACAAAATATAAGCTACATTAATGATGCATTTAAAAATGTGTGCAAAGCTGTATTTAATGAGATGGAGTTGTGATAAATCCCTGTGGTGTCAGAGTTCAGAGGCTGAGAAGAGAGTTTGGAGTTTGTACAAGACTCTGTCTTAAAGACTATCCATCTAACAACATTAGTAGAGATGCACTTGAAAATATGATTAAAAGAACTGAAACCATACCAGTATGCATAGCCACGATGGAAACAAAGTAGGAGTCCATATGAGAAGGGTGATAGTGATTTTCTGACCATTTAGAAACTAGGTATAATACGTAAGACTGGGACCAGCAAGATGGTTCAGTAAAGGTGCTTACAAAGAGACTTTGATCCCCCAAACCAATATAGAGACAGAAGGAGGAGGCTGGCGAGATGGCTTAGCAGCAAAAAGCATGGCTGCTATTACAAGGGACCCAAGTTCGGTTCCCAACACTTACATCAGGTGGCTCACAACTGCCTGTAATTCTAGAGGGACCTGATGCTTCTGTCTTCCTTGGGTACCTACAGTTATGTGTATAAACACATATGCACACACACATGCACACATTACGCACATTAGAAATGATAGAAATAAATCTTTTAAAAAAATAGATGTGGAGTATCAACTCTACAAAGTTATCCTCTGACCTCTACATGTATACTATAGAACACAATCTCCCATCACATCGTGCACACACACAGACACACAGAGAAACACACAGATACACATAGAGACATACAGATGCACATAGACACATACATGGACACACAGACACACAGATACACAGAGACACACAGAGAAACACACAGACACAGACACACACAGAGACATACAGATACACATAGAGACACATACAGACACACACAGAGACACAGATACACAGAGACACACAGGCACACATAGACACATGCACAGAGACACACGCACATACACACACACACATACAGACACACACAAAGACACACAGGCACACAGATACACATAGAGACACACACAGACACAGACACTCACACATACAGATACACAGAGACACACAGGCACACATAGACACATGCACAGAGACACACACATAGACACACATACACACACAGATACACACAGACACATACAAACACACACAGAGACACACAGACACACATAGCCACACATATACACAAATAAACACAAAAATTTTAAAAAAGATAAGAAAAGCACAAAAGTCCAACACAAATTTGGTTATTAAAAACTTTATAAAGTTGAGGGACTAAAATGGTTAAAACCATTTTGAAAATCAAGACTAGAGTATGAAGACTCCTTTGTCTATGGTACTGAAAAGGATGTAGGATGTAGGTCCATGGCAGAGGTCATCCAGAAATAGTCTCCAATGAACCCACTGATGTTTGAAGTATGTGAGAAACAGTTCAGTGGAGCAGATATCTTTTATAATGGGTGCTCGAGCAGTTAGGCACCCATAGATGAACAGTCAACAAACACTCGAATTAGGCCTCATATCTTACCTAAAAATTAACTCATATTTTAGCATAAACTCAAAATATAAATATTTTAGAGAAAAACATAATAGAAAAACCTTTGAGACCTTGAGGTAGAGGATTTCATAATTTTGATACCAAAAGCAGCATCTATTGAAGAAAAACTTGCAAGTTTGAAGGCAGACATGATGATGCATCCATAATCCTAGCACTGAGGAGGAAGCTGAAAAAAAAAAGAAAAGAAAAGACTTGAGCATGGTGGTGCATGCCAGGCCCAGTGGTGCATGCTGGACATGGCAGCATATGCCAGGCACGGCAGCGGTGCATGCCTGGAGTCCTGGCACTTGGGAGGAGGTAGACTGTTTAGAAATTCAAGACCAGGTTTGGCTGCATCGAGAGTTCAAAGATAGCCTAGGCTACATGAATCCTTGTATTTTTTTAATGAAGCTAGCATTTTATTTATACCTAATGGTGTAATCTGAGCACTTGGGAGGCAGAGGCAGGCATTCTCAGTAGGTTTGAGGCCAGTGTGGTTAAAGAGTGAGTTCCAGGCCAGCCAGAGCTACATAGTGAGATCCTGTCTCAAAACAAAAGAAAAAACAAATAAAAAATTGATAACTGTATTAAATTAAATAAAAATCTTTTACTTTATGAAAGACTAGTAAAGAAGATAGAAAGCAAGTTGTATACTGAGATAACATATTTGCAAACTGTATATAAAGGAGTAGCATCCAGAGTATATAGAGAATCCTCAAGGGACTGGGGAGATGTCACAGGGACTGGAGAGATGTCACAGGGGCAGGAGAGATGGCACAGGGGCAGGAGAGATGGCACAGGAGCTGGAGAGATGGCGCAGGGGCTTGAGAGACGGCACAGGGCTGGAGAGATGGCACAGGGGCTGGAGAGATGGCACAGGGGCTGGAGAGATGGCATAGGGGCTGGAGAGATGGCCCAGGGGCTTGAGAGATGGCACAGGGGCTGGAGAGATGGCGCAGGGGCTTGAGAGATGGCACAGGGCTGGAGAGATGGCATAGGGGCTGGAGAGATGGCACAGGGGATGGAGAGATGGCATAGGGGCTTGAGAGACGGCACAGGGCTGGAGAGATGGCTCAGGGGCTTGAGAGACGGCACAGGGCTGGAGAGATGGCCCAGGGGCTTGAGAGATGGCACAGGGGCTGGAGAGATGGCATGGGGGATGGAGAAATGTCACAGGGGCAAGGGAGATGGCACAGGGGCTGGAGAGATGGCACAGGAGCAGGAGAGATGGCACAGGGGCTGGAGGGATGGCGCAGGGGATGGAGAGATGGCACAGGGGATGGAGAGATGGCACAGGGGATGTAGAGATGGCACAGAGCTTTACAGATGGCCCAGGGACTGGAGAGATGGCACGGGGGCTGGAGAGATGGCACAGGGGATGGAGAGACAGCCCAGGAGTTGGAGAGATGGCGTGGGGGCTGGAGAGATGGCACAGGGGCTGGAGAGATGGTACAGGGGCGGGAGAGATGGCACAGAAGCTGAAGAGATGGCACAGTAGTTAAGAGCATTAGCTGTTCTTGCAGAGGACCCAGGTTTGGGTTCAGTCCCCAGAACCTCCAGGACAGTTCACAGCCATCTTCTTCTTCAGTTCCAAGGAGTCTGATGCCCTCATCTGGTCTCTGAGGGCAATAGACATGGATGTGATGCACAAACATATATGCAGGCAAATATTCATATGTGTATAATAAAAAGAAATGAAACTTTTAAAAAAGATAGGCATGCGGCCTGGTGTGATGGTATATGCCTATAATCCTAGGAGGCTGAAGCAGGACAATAGTGAATTTGAGGCTAGCCGGGGCTACAAAGCATCTTTTTAAGTCTCTGATCCATGGCTTGTGAGAATGTCTATTTAAGTGTTAAAGGATCCAGAGGTTGGGATATAGCTCAGTTAGCAGGATGCTTGCCTAACACTCATGAAGCCTTGGTTTAGATCTCCAGCATTGCATACAAACAGGTTTGGTGGTATATGCCTGAATCCAGCACTTCGGAAGTGGAGGCAGGAAGTTCAGAAAGTCTGTTATCTTTTGCTACATTTTAAGTTCCAGGCCAGCCTGGGCTACACAAGCAATGTTACAAACAAACAATAAACAAAAGAAAGGGAAAGAAAAGACAAGAAATAAGAAATACAAAGTGTCCAACACCCAGTATGGGTCTCCTTCCGCCCCACAGATCTCAATACTGCAAGGGTTGACTTGGAAACCTCTCCTTTGAAGGTTTTTTTTTCTCTCTCTCTCTTCCACTCACTCAGAAGACATCTCCTCTCTGAGCTCCCAGTATCTTTGTCTCTTCTTAAGATGCTTGCCACTTTCTTTCATATGTGTGAGTCTATACTTCAACATGCTCAACCCCTGAACTGTATTGACATTTACCTAAGTAGAAAATCTGTAAATATTTGTTGGGTGAGTCATGGTACCCAAACACTCTGTTGTTGGGTTCTCATAGGTTTGGCAACTGTTCTTGCAGAGAGATATCTGGAGAAATCTGGAGGCTGTGGCAGGCTTCTTCATGTCAAAAGGAAATTAATGTAGGGAGTACTGATGAGGTGAGTGCCCACTGGGGAGGTGGGGAAAGTACCCTTGTCACTCACTGATCTGCTCAGCCATCAAATGTCCCAGTTGTATCATCTGGGAAATACTGAACTCCCCGCCGATCTGATACTCCACTTTATCTTTAAGGTAGAGCTGTTCTTCTAAGGAAGGGTGGGAGCCGAGAAATCTTTAAAGATGACTTCTGCTAGGGAATTTGTGAGACCTTGCACACCATCGGCTCCAGCCCCCATGCTGCATTCTTGGCTTTTGAAGAGAAGGCAGCCCCCTTCTTATCTGGGACTGCCTACTTAAACAAGCTCTGTGGTGTGGAGATGTTGTCCTTTGTAAAGTTGGCCTGAGACACTTTACCAAGTGTCTGCAAACATTTAGACACAGAAAACTGCCCACTGTTAACTCATAGCCCCATTGTCTCTGCTGGGGCCACTCTTCTCTGGAAGTAGCTGGCAGTGCTGTGGTAGGGGGAGGTGGGGGGAGGGTTGAGGTGGTTGGGGTGGGGGTGATGAGAGCTGCCCACAGAGAACCCCTCAGCTGGGGATCTGGGATGGGGAATTGTGCTGTTGTTTGTTTAAACAACCTGAGTGTAATTGGGATTGTTTGAGATGCCCAAGATGTTTGGAAAAGTGGGGGAAGGGAAGCTGCTTGCTGTGGAACAGAGTCGGGCAGCTGGCTGGGTAGCTGTCCCTGAGAAAAGGCTAGCTTTTCAAGCTAGGTGGTGGGTGCATCGGATCCAGGCCAATAGGGCTGTGACAGAGTCTATAAAATATTAAAGCTAGCTCTTGAAGGATGTATCCGGCTATGAATATTTAACTTAAAATCTATGGTTCCATCAAGGGACAATAGTGCACATCTGTAAGCCCAGGTCTCTGGAGGCAATGGCTGGAAGATCATGAGTTGAAGGCACCTTGGGCTTTGAAGTCTAGGTCAGTCTAGACTACAATAGTTAGATTCTACCTTAATCCTCAGCTCACACACATAGAAACACTCACATATACACAAACACATGCACACACAAACACAATATTAATGTTGCCGTTGTAATTATGTCATTCCACAAATAGTATAAACACAAATACTTTTTTGTTTGTTTGTTTGCTTTTCATACCATGTTTTATTTTAGTAAAATCTCAAAAAAAAATAGCTGCTAGATGTAAGGCAAGACTGGTCAGATCGCTGAGGAGGAGGAGTGCTTCAGGAAGGCTTGTCACACCTGGGGACCTACAGAGACCACCGGAAAATACTCATAGAGCTGCAGGAGAAGCAGGTCTGTGTCTCATTGCAGAGATCATACAGCTTAATCTGACCTGGAGAAAAGATGGAGGGTTAAAAAAATAGGAAGAATTTCGGAAGAATAGAAGGAATCTTGGCAATGCTGGCTGGGCCTGGCCAACTCCACCTTTTGTGATCAGTCCCCAAGAAAACCAAGGCCACTCCTTAAAGAGGTGTAATTATTTACCAGAGATTTGTATCACTCGAGAAAGGATTAAAAAAAAATACAAGGTTCCTCCTTGTAGAAAAATACCCTAATTCAGTAGTGATGTGAATGTTATCAGACCTCCAAGAATGAAACATTGAATCCCTCCATAAAAGGGGTAAGAAAGAGAAAGAAACAAGCAACAGAAAGGCAGAATAATGACTAAGCAATGTAAAGAACAAATCATGTAGTTTTGCTTTGACCATAACATATTGCACGGAGGCCCTCAGCCCAGCAAGATAAACAAGCCGTTAAGGAGGAAGAATGTCAGATCAGTGAGGGTATAGAATCTTCAGGATTTTTCATTTTGATATTTTCTTTCTTTTTTTAAATTATTTTTATTGAGCTATATATTTTTATTTGCTCCCCTCCCTTCCTCCCCCATTCCTTTCTACCCTCTCCCATGATCCCCACACTCCCAATATACTCAGGAGATGTTGTCTTTTCTACTTCTCATGTAGGTTAGATCCATGTATTTCTCTCTTAGGGTCCTCTTTGTTGTCTAGGTTCTCTGGGATTGTGGATTGTAGGCTGGTTTTTCTTTGCTTTATGTCTAAAAGCCACTTATGACTGAGTACTTACTATATTTGCCTTTCTGGATCTGGGTTACATAACTCAGTATGATGCTTTCTAGATCTATCCATTTGTCTGCAAGTTTTAAGATGTCATTTTTTCCCACTGTGTAGTACTCCATTGTGTAAATGTACCACATCTTCTTTATCCATTTTTGGTTGAGGGGCATTTAGGTTGTTTCCAGGTTCTGGCTATGACAAACAATGCTGCTATGAACATAGTTGAGCGCATGTCCTTGTGGCATGATTGAGCATCCTTTGGATATCTACCCAAAAGAAGTATTTCTGGGTCTTGAGGAAGGTTGTTTCCTAATTTTCCGTACTGTTATCCAAAGGGGCTGTACCAGTTTGCACTCCCACAAGCAATGGAGGAGTATTCCCTTTACCCCACATCCTCTCCAGCATAAGTTGTCATCAGTATTTTTGATCTTAGCCATTCTTATAGGTGTAAGATGGAATCTCAGAATTGTTTTGATTTGCATTTCTGTGACAGCCAAGGATGTTGAGCATTTCCTCAAGTGTCTTTCAGCCATTATAGCTTCCACTGTTGAGAGTTCTCTGTTTAGGACTGTACCCCATTTTTTTAATTGGATTATTTGGGTTTTTTTTGATGAACCATTTCTTGAGTTCTTTGTATATTATAGAAATCAGCCCTCTGTCCGATGTGGGGTTGGTGAAGAACTTTTCCCATTCTGTAGGCTGCTGTTTTGTCTTGTTGATCATGTCCTTTGCTTAACAGAAGCTTCTCAGTTTCAGGAGGTCCCATTTATTAATTGTTTCTCTCAGTATCTATGCTACTGGGATTCTATTTAGGAAGTGGTTTCGTGTGCCAATGTGTTCAAGCATACCTCTTATTTTCTCTTCTATGAAGTTCAGTGTGGTTGGTTTTGTGTTGAGGTCTTTGGTCCATTTGGACTTGAGTTTTGTGCATGGCAATGACATGGATCTATTCTTCTATATGTTGATATCCAGTAATGCCAGCACCATTTGTTGAATATGGTTTCTTTTTTCCATTTGATACTTTTTGCTTCTTTGTCAAAAATCAGGTATTTGTAGGTGTCTGGATTGATATCTGGGCCTTCGATTTGATTCCATTTGTCCTCCTGTCTGTGTTTATATCAATACCAGGCTGTTTTCAGTACTGTAGCTCTACAGTAGAGTTTGAAGCCAGGGATGGTGATGCCTCCAGAAGTTATTGCACAGTATTGTTTTGGCTATCCTAGGTTTTTTGCTTTTCCATATGATGTTGAGTACTGTTCTTTCGAGGTCTGTGAAGAATTTTGCTGGGATTTGATGGTCATTGCATTGAATCTGTAGATTGCTTCTGGCAAGATTGCCATTTTTATTATGTTAATTCCATCTACCCAAGAGCATGAGAGATCTTTCTGTTTCTGGTGTCTTCTTTAATTTCTTTCTTCAAAGATTTAAAGTTCTTGTCATACTTGTTTCACTTGTTTGGTTAGAGTTGCCTCAAGATATTTTATGCTATTTATGGCTATTGTGAAGGGTGATATTTCTCTGATTTCTTTCTCAGCCCATTTATCATTTGTGTAAAGGGGAGTTACTGATTTTTTTTTTTTTAGTTAATCTTGCTTTCATCCTGCTACATTACTGAAGGTGTTTATGAGATGTAGAAGTTCCTTGGTAGAATTTTTGGGGTCACTTATGTAAACTATCATATCATCAGCAAATAGTAAAAGTTTGACTTCTTCTTTTCTGATTTGTATCCTCTTGATCTCCTTTTGTTATCTTATTGCTCTAGCTAGGACCTCAAGAACTATATTGAATAGATATGGAGAGAGTGGACAACCTTGTCTTGTTCCTGATTTCAGTGGGATTGCTGTAAGTTTCTCTACATTTAGTTTGATGATGGCTGTTGGCTTGCTGTATATTGTCTTTATTATGCCTAGGAATGTTTCTTGTATCCCTGCTCACTCCAAGACCTTTATCATGAAGTGATGTTGTATTTTGTTAAAGGCCTTTTCAGCATCTAATGAGATGATCATGTGGTTTTTTTTTCAGTTTGTTTATATGGTGGATTACATTGACAGATCTTTGTATGTTGAACCATCCATGCATCTCTGGGATGAAGTCAACTTGATCATGGTGGATGATTTTTCTGATGTGTTCTTGGGTTTGGTTTGCGAGTATTTTATTTAGTATTTTTGCATCAATGTTCATGAGTGAGATTGGTTTGTAATTCTCTTTCTTAGTAATGGCTTTATGTGGTTTGAGTATCAGGGTGATTGTAGCCTCATAAAAAGAGTTTTGCATTGTTCTTTCTGTTTCTATTGTGAGAAACAATTTGAGGAGTGTTGGTATTAGCTCTTCTTAGAAAGTATTGTAGAATTCTGCACTGAAACCATCTGGCCCTGGGCTTTTTCTGGTTGGGAGACTTTTGATGATTGCTTCTATTTCTTTAGCAGCTATTTAATTTGCTTATCTGGTCTTGATTTAATTTTGGTAAGTGATATTTATCCAGAAAATTGTCCATTTCCTTCAAGTTTTCCAATTTTGTGGAGTACAGGTTTTTGAAGTATGACCTGATTTCCTCTGTGTCTGTTGTTATGTCCCCCTTTTCATTTCTGATTTTGTTAATTTGGATATTCTCTCTCTGCCTTTTGGTTAGTTTGGATAAAGGTTTGTCTATTTTGTTGATTTTCTCGAAGAACCAACTCTTTGTCTCATTGATTCTTTGTATTGTTTTCTTTATTTCTATTTTGTTAATTTCATTTCTCAATTTGATTATTTCCTGTCATCTAGTCCTCCTGGATGAGTTTGCTTTGTTTTGTTCTAGAATTTTCAGGTGTTCATGTAACTCACTAGTCTGGGATTTTTTTCCAGCTTCTCTATGAAGGCATTTAACACTGCTTTCATTGTGTCCCATAAATTTGTGTTTGTTGTGTAGTCATTTTCACTGAATTTTAGGAAGTCTTTAATTTCTTTCTTTATTTCTTCCTTGATCCATTGGTGGTTCAGGAGAGCATTGTTTAATTTATGTGTGTTTGTGGGCTTTTTGAAATTAATGTTGCTGTTGAATTTTAATTTTAAGCCATGGTGATCAGATAAGATACAAGGGGTTACTCTAATTTTTTTTTTGTATCTGTTGAGGTTAGCTTTGTTACCAAGCATTTGAACAATTTTTGAGAAGGTTCCATGAGGTTCTGAGAAGAATGTATATTTTTTTGTTTGGATGGAATATTCTAGAGATGTCTGTTATGTCGATTTGAGTCATAACATCTGTTAATTTCCTTATTTCTCTGTTAAATTTCTGTCTGGCAGACCTGTCCTGTGATGAGAATGGGGTGTTGAAGTCTTCCACTATTAGTGTGTGGGGTAAATGTGTGATTTAATAAGCTTTAGAAGTGTTTCTTTTACATATGAGGGTGCCCTTGTATTTGGGGCATAGACATTCAGAATTGAGATTTTTCTCTTCCTGGATTTTTCCTGTGACAAATATGAAATGTCCTTCTTTGTCTCTTTGGATTGATTTTAGTTTGAAGTCTATTTTGTTGGATATTGGGACAGCTACACCAGCTTATTTCTTACATCCATTTGATTGGAAAATGTTTTCCCAACCCTTTATTCTGTGGCAATGTCTGTCTTTGAGGTTGAGGTATGTTTCTTGCATGCAGCAGAAGGATGGATTTTGTTTTCATATCCAATCTGTTGGCCTGTGCCTTTTTACAGGTTAGTTGAGTACATTTATATTAAGGGGTATTTATGACCAGTGATTGCTAGTTCCTGTTATTTTAGTTTTCATTGTTGGTGATGCTATTGTGTGTGTCTTGCCCTTATTGGGATTTCCTGCTGTGAGATTATGTATTGTCTGTTTTTTTGTTTTGTTTGGGGTTTTTTTTTTTTGTGGATGTAGCTAACTTCCTTGGGTTGGAGTTTTCCTTCTAGTACTTTGTGTAGGGCTAGGTTTCTGGCTAGATATTGTTTAAATGATTCTGTCATGGAATATCTTGCTTTGACCATCTATGGTGATTGAAAGTTTTGCTGGGTATAATAGTCTGGGATGGCATCCATGGTCTCTTAATGTCCGCATAATCCTTGATCAAGACATTCTGGCTTTCATTGTTTCCATTGAGAAGTCAGGTGTGATTCTGATAAGTCTGCCTTTATTTGTTCCTTGGTGTTTTTCCTTTGCAGCTCTTAATATTCTTTCTTTATTCTGTATGTTTACTATATTGATTTTCATGTGGTAAGGGGACTGTTTTTTTTTTCCAATCCAGTCTATTTGGTGTTCTGTAAGCTTCTTGTATCTTCCTATGCATGTTTTTCTTTCAGTTTGGAAAGTTCTCTTCTATGATCTTGTTGAATATATTTTCTGTGCTTTTGAGTTGAACTTCTTCTATCCCTATGATTTTAGGTTTGTTCTTTTCATGGTGTCCCACATTTCCTGGACGTTTTGTGTTAAGCTTTTGTTAGATTTAATGATTTCTTTGACCAATGAATCTATTTTCTCTATCATATCCTCAATGCCTGAGATTCTCTCTTCCATTTCTTGTATTTGTTTATGCTTTCATTTGTGGTTCCTGAATATTTACCCATATTTTACATTCCCAGAATTTCCTCTATTTATGTTTTCTTTATTGTCTCTATTTTAGTTTTCTTTACATATTCTTTTATTTTTTATCATTCAAAACAATTTACATTTCTTCCCCTTCTCCCAGTCCCCTCCCGTTCCCCTCCACCCCTCCTCCCTCTCCCTGCTTCCTTAAAAGAGGGCATGGTACCCTGCCCTGTGGGAAGTCCAAGGCCCGCAACCCTCCATCCCGGCCTAGGGAGGTGTGCATCCAAATAGACTAGGTTTTGAGTTGATCTTGTATTCTGCCACTTCACTGAAGGTATTTATCAGCTGTAGAAATTCTTTGGTAGAGGTTTTGGGGTCACTTATGTACACTATCATATCATCTGCAAATAACGAAAGTTTGACTTCTTCCTTTCCAATTCGAATACCCATGATCTCCTTATTTTGTCTTATAGCTATTGCTAGGACTTCAAGCACTATATTAAAGAGATATGGCGAGAATGGACAGCCTTGTCTTGTTCCTGATTTTAGTGGAATTGCTTTGAGTTTCTCTCCATTTAATTTGATGTTAGCTGTCAGCTTGCTGTATATTGCTTTTATTATATTTAGATATGATCCTTGTATCCCTAATCTCTCCAAGACCTTTATCATAAAGGGGTATTGAATTTTGTTGAATGCTTCTATTCTTTCAGTTTATTTATATGATGGATTACATTGATAGATTTTCATATGTTGAACCAGCCCTGCATCTCTGGGATGAAGCCTACTTGATCATAATGGATGATCTTTTTGATGTGTTCTTGGATTCGGTTTGCCAGTATTTTATTGAGAATTTTTGCATCGATGTTCATAAGTGAGATTGGTCTATAAATCTCTTTCTTGGTTTCATCTTTGTGTGGTTTTGGTATCAGGGTAATTTTAGCTGCATAAAAAGAGTTTGGCAATGACCCTTCTGTGTCTATTCTGTGAAACACATTAAGAAGTATAGGTATTACAATTCTTGGAAGTTTTGGTAGAATTCTGCATTAAAACCATCTGGTCCTGGGCTTTTTTTGGTTGGGGGGGTTTTAATGACAGCTTCTATTTCCTCGCGACTTATAGGTCTATTTAAATTGTTCACCTGGTCTTGATTTAAATTTGGTATGTGATATTTATCTAAAAAACTGTCCATTTCTTGTACATTTTCCAATTTTGTGGCATACAGGCTTTTGTAGTAAGACCTAATGATTGTCTGAATTTCCTCAGTGTCTGTTGTTATGTTCCCCTTTTCATTTCTGATCTTGTTGATTTGAGTGTTCTCTCTCTGCCTTTTGATTAGTTTGGATAGGGGTTTGTCGATCTTGTTGATTTTCTCAAGGAACCAACTCTTCGTTTCATTGATTCTTCGGATTGTTTTCTGTGTCTCTATTTTGTTGATTTCAGCCCTCAGTTTGATTATTTCCAGTCTTCTACTCCTCCTGGGTGAGTCTGCTTCTTTTTTTTCTAGAGCTTTCAGGTGTGCTGTTAAGTCACCAATGTGTGCTTTTCCATTTTCTTTATGTAGGCACTCAGTGCTATGAACTTTCCTCTTAGCACTGCTTTCATAGTGTCCCATTGGTTGGGGTATGTTGTGTCTTTATTTTCGTTGAATTCAAGGAAGACTTTAATTTCTTTCTTTATTTCTTCCTTGACCCAGGAGCAGTTCAGTAGTTGACTGTTCAGTTTCCATGAGTTTGTATGCTTTTTGGGGGTGGAATTGTTGTTACATTCTAACTTTACTCCATGGTGATCTGATAAGTCACAGGTGGTTACTCCAACTTTTTTGTATCTGTGGATGTTTGCTTTGTTACCGAGTATGTGATCAATTTTCGAGAAGGTTCCATGAGATGCTGAGAAGAAGGTATATTCTTTCCTGTTTGGGTGGAATGGTCTATAGATGTCTATTAAGTCCATTTGATTCATTACATCTGTTAGTTCTCTTATTTCTCTGTTAAGTTTCTGTCTGGTTGACTTGTCCATTGGTGAGAGAGGAGTGTTGAAATCTTCTACTATTAGTGTGTGGGGTTTGATGTGTGCTTTGAGTTCTAGTAATGTTTCTTTTACATATGTGGGTACCTTTATATTTGGGGCATAGATATTCAGGATTGAGACTTCATCTTGATGAATTTTTTCTGTTATGAGTATGAAGTGTCCATCTCCATCTCTTCTGATTGATTTTAGTTCGAAGTTGATTTTGTTCGATATTAGTACAGTCACACCTGCTTGTTTCTTAGGGCCGTTTGGTTGAAAAACCTTTCCCCAACCCTTTACTCTGAGATAATGTCTGTCATTGTGGTTGAGGTTTGTTTCTTGTAAACAGCAGAATGTTGGATCCTGTTTTTGTATCCATTCTCTTAACCTGTGCCTTTTTATAGGTGAGTTGAGTCCATTAATATTAAGCATTATTAATGACCAATGGTTGTTAACTCCGGTTATTTTCTTTTTCGTGGTAGGGTTTGTGTGTCTCCCTTCTTTGAGTTGTGCTGGTGTAGGGTTGTTAGATGTCTGTGTTATTATGGGTGTTGTTTGCTTCCTTTAGTTGTGGTTTACCTTCTTTTTTTTTATTTTATTTTTCTCTGCTCCCCTCCCTGCCACATCCCTCCCTCCCTCAACCCTCCCCCAAGGTCCCCATGCTCCCAATTTATTGAGAAGATCTTGTCTTTTTTATACTTTCTACTTCCCACGTAGATTATATCTATGTAAGTCTCTCTTAGTGTCCGTATTGTTGTCTAAATTCTCTGGGATTGTGGTTTGTAAGATGGTTTTCTTTTGCCTTATGTTTAAAAACCACCTATGAGTGAGTACATGTGATAATTGTCTTTCTGTGTTTGGGTTACCTCACTCAAAATAATGCTTTCTAGTTCCATCCATTTTCCTGCAAAATTTTTTTCTGCTATGTAGTACTCCATTGTGTAAATGTACCACATTTTTTTTATCCATTCTTCAATCGAGGGGCATTTAGGTTGTTTTCAGTTTCTGGCTATGACAAGCAATGCTGCTATGAACACAGTTGAGCACATGTCCTCGTGGCACGATTGAGCATCTTTTGGGTATATACCCAAAAGTGGTATTACTGGGTCTTGAGAAAGGTTGTTTCCTAATTTTCTGAGAAATCGCTACACTGACATCCATAGGGGTTGTACCAGCTTGCATTCCCACCAGCAATGCAGAAGTGTTCCCTTTTCTCCACAGCCTCTCCAGCATTAGTTGTCATCAGTGTTTTTGATCTTGGCCATTCTTACAGGTGTAAGATGGAATCTCAGAGTTGTTTTGATTTGCATTTCTCTGATGACTAAGGATGTTGAACATTTTCTTAAGTGTCTTCATCGATGGTGAGAGAAAGCTTTGCTGGGTATAGTAGTCTGGGCTTGCATCCATGGTCTCTTAGTGTGTGCAGCACATCTATCCAAGACCTTCTGGTTTTCATGGTTTCCATAGAGAAGTCAGGTGTAATTCTGATAGGTTTACCCTTATATGTTACTTGCTCCTTTTCCTTTGCAGCTTTTACTATTCTTTCTTTATTCTGTATGTTTTGTGTTATTATTATTATATGGTGAGGTGATTTTTTTTTGATCCAGCCTATTTGGTGTTCTGTATGCTTCTTTAACCTTCATAGGGATATCCTTCTTTAGGTTGGGAAAGTTTTCTTCAATAATTTTGTTGAATATATTTTCTGGGCCTTTGAGGTGGAATTCTTCTCCTTCTTCTACCCCTATTATTCTTATGTTTGGTCTTTTTATGGTGTCCCAGATTTCCTGGATGTTTTGTGTTACGAATATGTTGGATTTGTCGTTTTCTTCGATCAGTGAGTTTATTTTCTCTATTTTATCTTCAGCGTCTGAGATTCTTTCTTCTATCTCTTGTATTCTGTTGGTTATACTTATCTCTGTGGTTCCTGTTCGTTTATCAGATTTTCCATATCCAGCCATCCCTCGGTTTATGTTTTCTTCATTGCCTCCATATCAGTTTTTAAGTCTTGAACTGTTTCCATTACCTGTTTGATTGCTTTTTCTTGGTTTTCTAGGGTATCTTTGAGGAATTTATTCATTTCTTCTAACCTTTTGTTAGTTTTCTCATTTCTTTCTTTGAAGGAGTTCTTCACCTCTTCTTTAAAGGTCTCTATCACTTTCATAATGTTACATTTAAAGTCAATTTCTTCTACTTCTTCTGGGATATGTTTCTCGGGTTTTCCTGTTCCATAATTGCTGGATTCTGGTGTTATCATGTTGCTTTTCAGGTTGTTGGAGGAATTCTTGGATTGGTGCCTGCTCATCTCTTCCTTCGAATGTGGTCAGGAGAGTCTTGGTGGCTTGGTCCCTCAGTCCGAGTGTATCTGCCTGCACTGGATTAGGGCCCCTTGCTGGCTCAGGACTGGCCCAGATGTATCTGCTGGCACTGGATCAGGGCCCCTTGCTGTCCCAGGACCTCGCAGTCAAAAGGGTGGGCTTTTAAAAAGTTGCCAGCTCTGCTCTACTTGGCTCCGTGGGACAAGGGAACCCCTGTAGCCCTGTGCTCACCCTTCCCCCCAAAGCCTCAGCCAGGAAGCAGGCTGAGTTTGGGGAAGCTAGGACCCTGCAGATGGAAAGGGGTGCCCGGGGGCAAGCTGGAGTAGGATAAGCAGAAAAGCCAGTACAGGGGTGGAGGCCCCCTAAGTGGCCAGAAAGCCTCGGGGACTGGCTGGGACCAACTCACCGGTCTGGATGTATCCGCTGGCACTGGATCAGGGCCCCTTGCTGTCCCAGGACCTTGCAGTCAAAAGGGCGGGCTTTTTAAAAGTTGCCTGCTCTGCTCTGCTCCGCTCCGTGGGGCCTCTATTTCAGTTTTCAAGTCTTGAATCATTTCTTTTACCTGTTTAATTGTTTTTTCTTGGTTTTCTTTAAGGGATTTGTTGTTTTCTTCTAATTTTTTTGTTTTTCTTTTCCTCTATTTCTTTGAGGGAATTTTTCCTTTCCTTTTTAAGCACCTCAAACATTCTTCTAAATTTAATTTTTAGATCATTTTCTTCTGCTTCATCTATATTTGGTTGTTCAAGTCCTGCTATTGTAGGGCCACTAGTTTTTGTTGGTGTCGTGTTGCTCTTTGTGGTGTTGAGTGTGTTCTTACCTTGTCTACCCACCTTTTCCTCTGATTGTTGTAGTTGGGGCTATGTCTCTAATGATCAATCCTCCAGGTGACAGTGGATCCAAGGCTCAGATGGTTGCTCCTTGTGGTGCAGTCAGGGCCACAGTTCCAGTCACTCAGGAGGTCACTTGCTGTTCCTGGAGGTTGCTCTTCAGTCCTGGAGGTCGTTTGGGCGTGCTCCCATGAAGGTTGCTTGCTTGGGGCTCCTCCTGCTGAGGTCACTGGCTCGAGTCTGGTTCTGTGGAGGTGGCTGGCTCAGGCCTGCTCTCATGGAGGTCCCTGGCTTGGGCCTGCTCCTGTGGAGGTTCCTGGCTGGGGCCTGGCCTGCAGAGTTCTCTGGCTTGGGCTTGTTCCCTTGAGGGTTGCTCCCTCATTCCTGCTCCTGCAGAGGTTGCTGGCTCATTCCTGCTCCCTTGGAGGTCGCTCCTTTGTACCTGCTCCTGCAGAGGTGGCTGGCTCTGACATTTTCTTTCTGACAGAGAGTCTTGCTATGCAGCTCAAGCTAGCCTTAGATGCACTATGTAGCCCAGACTGGTCTTGAACTTGTGATTCTGCTGCCTGAGTTTTGGGATTATAAGGGTGAACTTCCATACCTGGCTTTCTGATTGTCACTTTGAAGACCACAATTTAAATTAGTAGGCAGGGTCTGGGGAGATGGCCCAGTCAGTAAAGTCCTTGTTGTGTAGGCAGAAGGTCTGGAGTTGGACCCCAGCACCCACATGAAAGCCAGATGAGGTAGTATATGTCTGTAATTCTAGTACCTAGTACTAGAGAGGCAGGGACATGGGTTAGGGGATGTAGAGGAGCGGGAACTTACTAGTCAGTTGGTTTAAGTAAACCAGCAAGCTCCACGTATAGAGAGAGACTATGTCTCAAAAAGGTTGAGAAAGACAGCTAGTGCCAATCTCTGACCTCCACTCAAACCCACATATGTGCCACATGTACACTCCCCCAAGCACACACTAACACAAACTAGCAGTCAAGCATCTTGTACCAGAATTAGCAGAGTGACACCTAATGGGATGCATTTGCTCTTTCAATCTTTTGTTTTTAGTTTTTGAAGCAATGTCTTCTCTAGCCCAGGCCGACTTTGAACTCACTATCTCTATGAGGATAACTTTGAATTTCTGGTTCTCTTACCTACAGTTTTTGTGTGCTATGATTGCAAGAGTGCACCATTACTCCAAGTTTGTTCTGTGCTGGGTATTGAACTTCTCCTATGCCAGGCAAGTACTCTGCCAACTAAGCCACATCCCTAACTCTCAGCAATGTTTTGATGAACTCTATAAGACTTTGCTTTTGGAACGGAGAGGGGAGAAGAGGAAAGAAAGGGGAGGGGAGGGGAGAAGAGAGGAATATTTTCTATGCTTCCTGGCCAGTTTTGTGCAAGCTGAGTGTAGTAGCTCTGCGCTGATGGGTCTCATTTCACTGACACAATGAACTAGAGGAAATAGTGGTATCATAGGCAACACAGAACTGTGACTTTTGTGTCACATGGCAATTCCCAGGTAATGAGGAGTTCTTATGGTTACAGCCAAAGGACTTTTCAGGATCAGGCTATTGAGTTCTGGTGGGAGATGCTGGAAGGCTGCTGAGATCCAGGCATTTCTAGATGAAATATCTCTGCCTAAGAGTGAATGCGGCCAGGCTACTGCTGCAGCTTGGAGAGGCAGAGCAGGGTCTTCTTATCCTTTGTAGCAGGTGCAGAGGGTGAGTTCCATGCTGCGGAGCTGCTGTGGGAACCACCATCATGCTACTAGGGTCATGTGGACTGTGAGATACATGGCCCATTGGCCATGCGGGGAGTCGGAGCCAACAATGGGGAAATCCATTTATTTGCCTTTCCTCTCATGAAAAGTTCATGGTGGTCATTTTAATAATAATAAATAATAAATACAAAATTGGCCCCTGTTTTATTATCATATCCTGAATTGTTCCCATTAGCTGAAAGTCCTTTTCATACTCCTGAAGAGTTCCTCTTCTGTCCCCTACTCCAAACCCTATGCTCCAAGCACTCAAAAGACTTAAACATCATTGGTTTTCATGATGGCCATTTACAATTAACAAATACATTGGTAATGAGTTTATTTTCCTGCAAGTTTGTTTAGAAGACAATGTGGCTAGTCATAAAAGTTTCTATTTATTTTAGGTTGGACGGCTCACGAGTTCCGAGAGGGGACACTGCTTGTCAGCAAAGTTAGATTTAGCATGACCTGTGTAAACATACTCTGTGGCTAGAGAACCCCTGGAGACCTATGTCTTCATCTCTGAAAAATGATCACTTTGTTACTGAACTGAAATTATTTTGAATAGAATAATCACCTGTAGTCAGGTGTAGTGGCATGCCTTTAATCCTAGCACTCCAGAGGCAGAGGCAGATGGATATCTGTAAGTTTGAGGCCAGCCTGGTCTACACACTAAGTTCCAGCTGAGACTATATAGTGAGACTCTGTTTCAAAAACAAGCAAGCAAGCAAGCAAGCAAACCATAACACAAAATAAACCAATAATTGTTGGTCAGTTTCGCTTAAGTAAGTCTGCCTCTTCTTTGATTAGCAATATGTGAAATCATCTTAATTAAAATGTCTCACAGCTATTCAGTGAGAGTTACTGGGTTTGTTTGTTAATGCTCCATGGACAGACCCTGGGACAGGCTGATTTGTCTCATGTTTCCAAGATGATCAAGACAGAAAGAGTTGGTTGGGTGTAATGAGTTTGGACAGCAGAGGGCACGGGGCAGGAGCTACACTGGAATCAAGTATAAATGACTTGTGAATATTAAACTATAGAACAGAAACACATTACTTTGTGTGATAACAAAAATTTAGAACAAGTCAAGTGTGGTGGCTCGCACTTTAACCCCAACACATGAAAGACAGAAGCAGGTGGATCTCTGTGAGTTCAAGACCAGTGAATGTTGGGCCAGACAGGACTACATAATGAAACCCTGTCTCCAGCAAACAAGCAAACAAACCTACCACAACCACATGCTCTGAATGGGTTCTAGCACCTACCATCTCTGCATCCTGGCACATTAAATTGTCTTCCTGTGTTCTAGCATTCTGGGAAAAAAAAACAAACAAACAACAATCCTTATAGGCTTAAGACAATTATTTAGCTGTGTGTGGTAGTGAATGTCTGTAACCCTGCACTTGGGAAGTTAAGGCAGGAGGATCATTAGTTCAAGGTCATCCTTGGGTACAAAATGAGTTTGAGGCCAGTCTTGGCTCCATGGGACCTGTGTAAAATATTTTGTGGCTAGAGACCCACTGGAGACCTATGTGAGTTCAAGGCCAGTGAGTGTTGGGCTAGCCAGGGAGTGTCTCAAACAAGCAAACAAACTACCACCCCCAAAAGGAAGAAAGGAAGGAAGGAAGGAAGGAAGGAAGGAAGGAAGGCAGGCAGGCAAGCGGAGAGACCATGTGCATAACAGGTGCTCCATAGGAGAAGGCTGTTTTTTGTTGGCCCTGGTGGTGATGGCTGTGCTGTTTTTTTGCAGACACACACAGGAGGCGGAGACTGAACAAGACCAAGGACTGAATCCTGGCACTGACTGACAAGCACAGAGACTTGGAATAGTTTTATGAGCGCTAATTAATCTGTAGAAAGGAATTAAAAATGCCTAAAGGAATGAACTGTTGCAATGACAAAAAGGGTAATTATGCAAATGGTCCCACTGGGATGGCTATATAGCACTTGTCTGCTCTTCGAGCAGAATCTGGCTTCTTACTGACTCTCTGAAGGCACAAAGTTCCCTGAGCCTGAAGGCCAGGAGCCACCTTCATGAGAGTCCTGGCAGGGGCAGCACTGGGTCTCCACCCCAGTGGCCTGTGATCCTGACTAATGTCCTCCAGGCCAGCGCTCTCCTGCCTCGTTGTTCTTAAAGCCTTGCCCTGTTTGTTCATCTCCTTTGTTAGTGAAAAGACTACCTGACCAGTCTTCCCTGGAGTCCCTGCGAGTGCTGGTGTCCCTGACTTTTCGTTTCTGGACAGCAGTAGCCTGGAAACTGTAGTAGGCCCTTGAGGGTCAGCCTGGTGTCCACCTTCTCAGGCTTCTTAGGCCTGGGGCTTTGGTTCCTGATATTAAGAAAAGCTCCGAGAAAGCCCCAGGACACAGCTGTGCGGGGGCTGCTCCTCTGTAAAAGGTCTTAGAGGCTGGCATGACAGAAAGAAACACTTGGGAGACTGAGACAGGAGGATCTCCATGTGTTTGGGGCTAACCTGGGCAACAGAGTGAGTAAGCCTGGCAGATTGTTGAAGACAGCGGCAGTAGCAGATGAGCCCTGGACCAACTTTCCTTCTCGCAGTTGCCCCCTTCAGGGACTCGCTGAGCCGCAGCAGCTGACCCCATGTCCCCTTGGCTAGCTCTTGGGTCAGCAGATGAATCACCAAATTATAAATGACTAGGGAGTCGCAGCTGAGTGGGCGCCACCCGCTCAACACTTCGCTCCTCAGTATCACAAGCACCCCTCACCAAGTTCTTTAAAAAATAGTGTATGTGTCATTGGATGTAGTGACGCATGCCTCTACTCCCAGCACTCAGGAGGCAGAGGCAAACAGATCTCTGGGAGTTCGAGGCCAGCCTGGTCTACAGCATGAGTTTCACAACAGACAGAGCTACACATAGAAACCCTGTCTCAAAAAAATTAATAAAAATAAATTGTGTGTGTCCGTATATACACATTAATTTCAATTAGGGCTCGCAGGAGAAAAATGCTGTGAGAAGAAGCTCTAGGCATGCTCAGACAGCTGCTGAAAGAATGTAATGTGTGTGACCTGTTCCACTTTGTACCTATGTTTCTCTGCTTGTGGCTAGCCTGTGTACTATTCTCTGCTTGTGGCTAGCCTGTGTACTATTCTCTATTTGTGGCTAGCCTGTGTACTATTCTTTACTTGTTTTGTCACCTTCCTCATGTCACTTTGCTACTCTTTTCGGCGTGACTTGCCAAGGAACCATGGGTACTCAGCCCCCTATTCTGCAGGTGTCTGTCTAGATTTCTCTGGTCTTGTGTGTAACCAGATTAATGCATTCCAAGAATACCCTGGGTTGCTTTCCATCCCCCAGACTGGCTGGTCCTTGCTTTCTCTCTGGACCACCATTGTCTCCAAATCTCTCTTCATTCAAATGCTGGCTTCCTCTCCTAACTTGCCCATCAGCTCCTAGGATCCTCTCCTTTTGGTTCTATAGTTTCCACTATCCTCTCACAGGACTTCCCCTCATTAATAATTAATTATCTGTATAGGGGTACAAGGAGGGTGGGCAGTCTGGTGCAAGAGTGTGTGCTTAGCATGTCCAAAGCCCGAACTCTAGCCCTAGGACCCCAAAGGCCATTCCAGTCAGCTGCTGCTCAGGCACATGTGTTTCTGTTTGTGTCCTGCTGCTCCCTCTCACCGCTTCACACACATCTTCCAACCAGGCCCTAAAGGCTGTGGTAGGTGTCTGTGTCCTTGGAGGAGCCAAGACCACACCCCTTTATCATTGACTTAACATCCTGTCTCTCTATGTGAGGTGGCAATGAGTCACCACGAATGAGCCTCCCTTCAAATTGATTATTAAATGCTTTTCTGTGAGGTCCTCTTGGGGGTGGATTGATGGATGGAAAAAAAGTGTTGGTGTTGATGCTTGAATCTCCGCAGAGTTGAGCAGGGAGTCCCTAGGTAAACCTAAGGAGACGTCTCTGGTTATGAGCAGATCTGCCATACGCATACCTCTTAAATATTCTGATACACATGGACCGAGTCCAGGTTTATGGTGTGCTAACAACATGCAGGCCCAAACATACTGTTGAAATGAGATAAAAAATGAAATCTCTTTGATATTGGACATGTGCATGTGTACCTGTATGTGCATGTGTGTGCACATGTATGCATGCATATGCATATATACCTGTGTATGCACGTGTATCTGTGTGCGTGCACATGTATGCACGTATACCTGTGTGTATACACGTGTACCTGTGTGTGTGCACGTGTATACAGACATGTTTGAATCCTTTTGCTTCCCTTTTCTTTCCATTTTCTGAATAGAGTTGGAAGGCTATAGCAAGGCTCATAATCCAGCTTGTCACACACTGGCTGTGGCACCCTGGTCTCTATTTCTCTAATATTAAGAGACTTCTGCTAGGCAGTGGTGGTACATGCCTTTAATTCCAGCACTTTGGAGGCAGAGGCAAGTGGATCTCAGAGTTCAAGGCCAGCCTGGTCTCCTGAGTTAGTTTCAGGATAGCCATGGCTACACAGAGAAATCTTGTCTCAAAAAACAAAAGCAACAAGAAAACAAAAACAAAACAAACAAACAAACACAAAAACAACAAAAAAGAAAAGAAGCTGGGTAGTGGTGGTACACACCTTTGATCCCAGCACTTGGGTGGCAGAGGCAGGCAGATCTTTGTGAGTTCGAGGCCAGTCCAATCTACAGAGCTAGTTCCAGAACAGCCAGGGTTACACAGAGAAACCCTGTCTCAAAAAACAAACAAACAAACAAAACAAGAAAGAAAAGAAAAGAAACATAGTTTTCCTTGAAAGGTGTTGAAAGACAGGCTGAGATAATATGTAGGTGCCTTTGGGAAACTAAGGATTCTCAGGCCCCACTAGAGCCCTGGGATCCGAATCTACTCAACAAGGTTGTCAGGGACTTTGTTCGTCAGTGGTTAGGAAATTCTGTCCTCACCACTATTTCCAGTAACCCAGTGAGGGAGCATCCTAGGTGGACAAATGGTTTTAAATAGCACAGTCTTGGCATGGTAGCACACAACTGTAGTTCCAGCACTTGGAGCATTGAAATAGGACGGTCTCAAGTTTGAGGACAGCTGGACTACGTAGGAGGAGCATGTCTCAGATAAGGGAGGGCATATTAGACAATATTCTGTATAAAGAAGGGAATCATGTTGTTTTCAGGGAAACATGAAGATGAATAAGCCAGAAAGATAGACAAGAGTCTCAGGTTTGCTCCCATTTGTGGAATTTAGATTTACAAAGAAGACATGAAAAAGAGGGCTCAGTGGTTAAGAGTACTGACTGCTTTTTCAGAGGACCCAGGTTTGATTCAATGAACCCACATGGTGGTTCACAACTGTCTGAGACTCCAGTTCTGGGTCTACTGCTCTCTTCTGACCTAGTGCACCAGGTATGTATGCGATGCACACATATACAGGCAGGCAAAACACCAATATGCAAAAATACTAAATAAACAAAAATTAAAAATGTAAAGAGTCCCTGGCCTCCAGGTAATGGGTGGATTCTTATCAAGGGGCAGTGGTGGAAGGGACACACATTTGTAGAATTCTTTTTGTTTCTCTGTTCTGAGGTGAGAAGGGGCTCGCTGTAGTCCTGTCTGACCCAGAGCTCATCACAACCCTTTGTCCCCAGTGTCCTGAGTGCTGGGATTACAGGAGTGAGCCACAATGCCCAACATTTTTGTAGAGTTCTTCTCCTCCTCTCTTTAGAAATTTTAAAAGTGCTCAGCACTATGCCTGGCTAACATTTATTCTTATTTTCAACAGTGTGTGTGTGTGTGTATGTGTGTGTGTGTGTGTGTGTGTGTGTGTGTGTGTGAGATCATATCCCCAGGGACTGCAGCTGCAGGTGGCTTTGAGACACATGACAAGGGTGCTGGGAATCAAATGTACGTCCTCTGGAACAGCAGTATGTGTGCTTAGCTGCGGAGTCATTTCTCCAGTCCTCATTTATAGAATTCTCCTGAGGATTTTTGGAATGATTTTGAGTTCTGGGTGCTGTTGCTGGTTGAATGATCTGGTTGTTTAGAGCAAGGCCATTAGGGATGGATGTTGGAACAGAGAAGCTGAGGTCATGGATTCTGTCGGCAGAAGGGAGATGGTATGAAGGCAGAGAGCAAGTAAGAAAGTATTCTCATGTGTGGAAAGAGTTTTCTGAAGGTGTTAGAGACATGAAAGGGGATGACACGTTGAGAAATTAGCCTGTATATTCAGAACTGACAAAGCAATGCCTTTCATAAAAATCAGTATAGATCCAGCTATTTTCAATTTTCACTCCCTCTCATCTGGGGGCTGAGGACCAAAATCAGGGCCCGACACTCACTAGGCAAATGCTCTACTACTGAGCTAAACCCCTGTCTCCATCCATTGTATTGAACCCAAATATCTATTCACACATACAGTAGATGGTAAGAACACAAGATCAAGATCTATGTCTATTGTGAATGATTGCTCTCAGAGTTGAAGGGACTCTTTTTACACTCTTGCCAATGCTAATACCACTGCTGCTAAAGATGAAGAGGGCAGGCTTGGTGAAGTAACTTAGCTGGTAGAGTGCTTATCTAGAATGCAAAAGGCCTTGTTTTTGATCCCCAACACATTTGGGAAGTGGAGGATCAGATGTTGAAGGTTATCCTTGGCTACCTAGTATGTTTGAGGCAGCTTAAGTTGCATGGGACTCTGTTTAAAAAAAAAAAAAAAGACAATAAACTTGAGATTCAAGGAATTGAATAGATTTTCTGTTGTTCTCAATCTGGATAACCGTGGTAACAAGAGAACAATAACAAACAATAGCCACAATAATATTATCGCTATGGTGTAACGCTCGTCGTGGCTAACACTTTGTTTGCTAACTGGGGTCATCTTTGTGATTTTCATGCATACGTGATGTTTACAGCACAAGCCATCTATTGAAGAAGAAACTGAGTCCCTAAGAAGATCAAGCCATTGGCCAGAGGTCTAGGCTTGTAATTGGAGCTGGAATTTGACTCCAGACTGATTGGTTCCATGAATTGTTTTCTTAAACACTGCATGAGCATCCATGCTTTAAAAAAAAAAAATGAGCAAACTGTTCTTTGCACTGCCGGCCACACACTTCCTGTCTATTTGTTGCTTTCTGGCCTGATTCTCTTAAGACCTTCAGGAAAATGCATCACTACAAAAGAAAGAGCCATGTGAAAACTCAAGAAAGCAGAGGATGGTACATGCAGGTCCCTGTGTGCTGCACCAGTGAAATCCGGTATGGATGTAGCCATCCTGCAAGGTAACGTCCCTGTGGCTGTAACCTTAACACTCACAGTGGACACAAGCAAGACTCTGAGGCTGAATCACATGTCTAATCGGCAAACTAGCCAGAGACAAAAAGCCCACTCTTACTCAGAAAAGACCTAGGTTTGTGGCCTGTATTCCCGCTCTCTTTTCCCTTCCTCCTTCCTTTCCTCCCTTGCTTACTCCCTTCGCCCACTATCTTCTCTTTCTCAGTGTCTTTCTCTTTGGTAACAGTGTCTTATAGTTCAGGCTAACCCCAAAGACATTATGAAGCTGAAGATAACCTGGAATTGCTGGGTTTTTTTTAAATGTAAAGTGACCACTTCTCCTAACTCCAATACAAAATACTTTGACCTAAGTAGCCATGAAATCATCAAATAGTAAGCAGAAGTAAATTTGTGCAATTTATGAAAAGACTCTGGCTTACAAGGCAATGCAGATAGAATGGTAGCCCTCATCTGAGGCCACATGATTCTTCTAATTCTACAGCTTTGTCCTGGAAACATGACCATACAGCATGCAGGCTCACAACCTACATTTTCACTTTCAGGAACAAAAAACAACACACCCTTCTCCATTACTTAATGTCCTTAAAACCTGGTTCCCCTCTAAACTTCCAATCACACAGTCTATATATTCTAGATGTGGCACTCGGGAAGCAGAGACACGTGAATCCCTGTGACTTCTAGGCCAGTCTGGTCTACAAGGGAGTTCCAGGCCAGCCAGGACTACACAACAAGACCCTGTATCAAAACAAAATTAAGTACATAAACATTTTTTAGACAGTTCTCCTCCACGTGTTTGAAAACACGTGACCTTTCTACAAGTATTTGACTTTTTAATTAAGTGTCTCCTGTACCTAATAGGAATTTTAAGTAGCTTGCAAATATATAATTGTATTCTAACAGAGTAGCAAATTGAGGTTGGAGATAGAAGTACCCGCCTAGGAATGAGATTAGTTGCTAAAATGGATGCCAAGCCATCCTGCCTCAGCAGAGGCTAGCTGGGCAGCGTTTCATTTTCTTTCTTCCTTTTTGTCTGCGATGGCACCTTGATGTGTGACACAGGCCAACCTTAAATTGAGGAGTTTCTTCTACCTTGTCTTCCAAGTGCTAGAATTGTAGGTGTATGCCACCAAGTCTGGCTTGTTGTTTCGTGTGTGTGCACACCCACGTGCATGGTGGCAGGGCATGCTCAGATTGAACCTGGGTCCTGTACATGTTGGGCAAGCGCTCTGCTTCTGGGCCCTCTTCCCAGACTTGCTTTTCCTAAATTGCATAGCTGAGCTTGACCTCACACTGTAGGCCGGTCTTGAACTCCCCTCAGTGATTGAGATTACAGGTCAGAGTCGCCGGGCCCAGAATATGTCTGGCTTTGTTGTTATTTGGAGACAGTGTATCTGGTACCCCACGCTGGCCTTGGACTTTATACCTTGTCTTTCTCGGGCCTCTCCTTTTCAATGCTGGGATTACATGTAACATCGTGGTGCTGAGGAATAACCCAGCACTTTCTACCAATGGAACTATCCCCGGCCTGGTGTAGCATTAGGAATCAAACGAGAATTTATGTAATTACTAAAAAAGATGAAAAACAGAAAAATCTGAGTAACTTCCAGTAGTGTCTCTAAAATTCCTGGGTCACATAAATTACTATAGGAAACTAGGAATAGATCAAGAAATGGGCTGGCCTTCCAACTGAAACTCAGTCAAGTGCCCTCCTCAGACTGGGACAATGGTTGCATGAGGGCCTGTGACCTCGTGTGCTGAAAAGTGACTCCAATTAATGCTTTTCTCTGTGCTACTCAATTTGTAATATTTCACTAAAATACCTTTTTGTTATTAGTATTCCCCCTTGCATAACATTCCACAAACTAGGATCGGGGTGGGGGGAGAGTATCTCCATTCTCAGAAAATTGGCGCTCCCAAGTCCAAGGCCAAAGGGCCTGTGGGGTTTCTCTCATCTATGGTTATCAGAAAAAACAGGGTGGGAATTAGCCTGCATCACCTGGACCCCTCCTTGTATCAACAGGCCTCACAAACAGAGGAACCCAGCAGTCACCTTTTACACCGCCTGGTACTGTACACGGGAACTCGCTCGTAGGCTCCACAGAAAGGAAAACAAGTGCTGGCCCTGTTCTGATGGCAGCCCGATAACATGGCCCCTCCAGCCAGGGCGCCATTGTTCTCCCCGGTACCCGCCCACGTCCACTCCAGGCCAGGCCGATAAGTCTGCATGCAGGGCAGGCTACTGTTTGAGTTGGGGTTGTCTAATTCATTGCTCAAAGGGAGGACGTGGACTTGCTCCGGGAAGGGCGGCCTCTGGTTGTAAGGTCTGGGAGAGAGTAATAACGATTTATGATTAACTAATGACTCCAAGGCTGAGTTTGGTCTCTGACTGCACCATAGAGGTCTGGGTTGTGAATAAACGCGGGGTGAGGAAACGGGGAGGAGAGAAAGAGAATCAGTAGAGAAATTACCATGCTGAGCACTGGGCTTTGAGTGTCTGCATGCTGCCATTCAGCAAGGGCAGGGGATCTTTGATTTTTTCCAAGGACATTGTACCCAAACGGGTATGACTAGCTTAGGTATTGCCAGGAGCTGGCAAGGCAGGTTAAATCATTTGTGACAGTATTTGAATGAGACCAATATTTTGTTTAACTTTTTCTGAAAACAAAACCTTGGGTTTCTTAAATGAATTTTAACCTGCTAGCAAACAAGAAATACAGTGTCTTCCTTGTACCAGTTGAAATTAGGGCAATGCTGGGTGGGGTGGGCAGTGGTGTGAACATGGAAGCTGCCTGGGCCCTGGGACTCTGGCTTCTTTCCACCTGTTTGGTTTCCATGGAGGACTTCATGACTCAAGAGTTTTTCTCCTAAGTCAGAGGGAAAGTAAAATAAGAGAATGCCCTTAAAAAACTGAAGTATTATACAAAAGGGTGGCAGTGTTACTAGGCATTATGGTAGCATGTGCTTGGAAGTCTGAGGCAGGAGAATCATGAATATGAGACCAGCTTGGGCTGATCCAAGTGAGACCCATTTGAAAAGAGAGAGGTTGGAGGAAGGCAGTGCTGGAATTTACTGTCTAGTGTTTACCACCAGGGCATGAAGGTGGCCCATGTGACATCACGCAGATGGCAGAACAGGAGCAGGACCCAGCGTGCTTCCTGTATTCCTGTTGGAAGGACCAAGTCTGAGCTTAGAAAACAATCTGATTCAAAGAATATGATTTTGACTTAAAAGTTCTGTAACTTTTAAGAAATTAAATGGGATGTTTTATTTTTCAAATGAAAACTTACAAACATGGAGAAGGATGGGAAGGCTACACCTGTATTCCAGCACTCAGAAGGCTGAAAGATTCCTAGCTAAAGGCTAGCCTGGGCTGCTGATCAGACCTGACTCAAAAACAACAAACATCTCAGCTATGGGAACATCCTGCTTAAGAGAACCAATAGCCATTTTATCTTTTACTAGAGTCCCTCAGGAAAACAATATTCTCCAAGTGGCCATATTCTACTGTAGCAAGTAGGGTGTGCACATGTGTATGTGTGTGTGCATGCTCAGAGGGTGGAAGTACTTGCAATGTGATGACCTTTGATTGCTCCATGGACCATGTAAAAGTGGAAGGAGAGAGCTAACTCTACAGAGTTCCCCTCTGGCACACACTGCAACACATGTGTACTCCCAATAATGATGATGATGATAATAACTACAAATTATTTAAAAACACAAAAAATATTATCACAAGTTAATTTGTTGTGATAGTCTTTGTAATTTTATCCCAGGTATAATCCATTTTTTATAATTTAAAAATCATAATTTGCCAAATATATATATGTAAATATAATATATATAATTTCATTAAAAAATAGTACACATGCTGGGTGTGGTGGTGCACACCTTTAATCCCAGCACTTGGGAGGCAGAGGCAGGTGGATCTCTCTGTGAGTTTGAGGTCAGCCTGGTCTATAGAGTGAGTTCCAGGACAGCCAGGGCTATCTTGAAAAAACAAACAGCAACAAAAAAAGGAGCACACAAGCTGATGAGGAACATTATTGCACAGGCTCTGCAGGCGAGCACAGGAAACTGGCCTTCATTTGTACTACTGTTTCTATTACAAAAGGTATCATAAGTTCCAAAAGCCAAACTAAACATTTAAGAGCATTGACCACATGTTGATAGAACTCTGTCATTGGCTAACTGACTGACTAATTAAGTCATTAAATAAGTAAATACATTAAGTAAGTATTTAATTAACTAATATTCCTTCTTAAAGTTTCTCCTGCAGGCGAGGTCATGACCCAAGTAGGTGTAACAGAAAATGTGCACAGAAAGATGAGCAGCAGGGACACAGAAAAGGACTTAGGAGATAGCTCAGCCTGAAAAACCTCACTGCCTAAATTCTATCCCTGCAATCCACATGGCAGGAGACAACTGACCTGCAATTTGTTCTCTGATGTCCATATGAATGCCATAGCATCTGTGTGCCCACATAATGCATAAATAAACAGATAAATAAATGTAATTAAAAAGAGAGAGCATATCAAATGTGAAAGCAGATGGGGGATACCAAATGCTCTGAAGTTCTTGTTGCCAATTTATAAAGAAAGTCTCGGCTCAACCATCCCCTTGCAGCACTGCTAGCACTGTAGACGGCAGCCCCGAGCAGTCCTGCTCTATGAGCTCTCCAAAAGTGAAGAAAAGGTTCCCATGTGCTTGAGACTCAGAGCCACGGAAGCACGGAGGCTACCTTGCCAGTGCAGACACTCTGCATGTCCCCATCTTCAGCTGCGACTTCCCCTTCCATGCCACCCTGTGTGAGCTCTCCTAGTCCTAGCATTAGCTTTGCATCAGGCTAGCCCTCCAGAAACAGCTCATGGGGATTCCTCTGTCGTTTTGAGAGTTCTCATCCTCTGCTGGATAGTTTGAATTAAAACCATGGGGCCAGATGGCAGCTGCTCACACTTGACTTGAGTAAGTTAAGAAAGGATTGAATTATTGCTCAGTGAGTTATCTTTAGAACTGGACCCAGCTTCCAATCATAATTTTGCCTTCGCCTTTGGATCCCATCTATTCCTCCTTTCTGTTGTTGCTAATGTTTTTATTCTTCCTTATGGGCCAAAAACTCATTAATTAGGACTTGGTCTCTAGGACCCTGTGGGATTTTATTTGGACATTGTTCTAGTTGATATATGATAAAGATGGAGGCCAATGGCCCTGAGTTGCAGCCCATGAGACCCAGCCTTGGAAGTGGGAGCATGCCTAGTGGCTGGCTCTGCTGAGTGTTCCTGATGCTTTTGTAAATCTTTTGAACCCTGTGAGTAGCCAAGCTCACAGGCTAGCTTAAGCTCAGACCTGGAAACCAGCCATTCTCAAGTACAGATCTAAATGTTCCACATCGAGACTCAACACTGCCTCCTTCCTGGGGCCCCTATCAGGCATTTTCAGGAATTATCCCTTGGGTCTGATCTTACTTAGACTAACTTCGATTTTTTCTCACAATTCTGACATTGTAGGGTCTCTTTAGTGTGACTCCAATTGATTTGCCTTGCTCTAATGCTTACTTTTAAAACTTGTGCGTGCGTGTGTGAGGGTGCACGTGTGCCATTGTGTGACTCAGAGGACAATCTTGGATGTTGGTCCCTACCTTGTTTGAAACACAGTCTCTCTTTGCTATTTGTTATATGAGGCTGGCAGACCTGTGGGCTCTCAGTTAGAGGGAGGGATTCTCCTGTCTCCAGATTCCATCTTGCTGTAGGATTAAGGGATTATAGCTGTGTGCGCTTGTACTGCTAGCGCTTTGCCCATTGAGCCAGCTCACCTGCTGCATTTCCTCATTTTGTGCTTGTTCTGGCTAAAAGAGACATCACACTTTCTCTTGAAACACTTGTTCTGGCTCAAATTCTTGCCCATCAATCTAGACACCCCGCCTTATTGAGATGGAGTCTCTTTGGTTCAGGCTGGCCCTGAACTTGTGATGACCCCCCCTGCCTCAGCCTTCTTAGTGCTGGCATTACAGACTGGAATCCCAGCAAAACATGCTTGAATCCAAACTATGGATTATCCAGTCGCTGCTTTCTATAGCCACAATGAGGTCTTTACCTCTCTAGAATGATGGGAAAAGGCTCTGTGATCCAGATCCCTGTCTGGTCCTTGAAGGCTCTTTGTTTGTTTAGTACATTTATTTGTTTGTTCTTTTAAATCTATGTATGTATGTATCTGTCTGTCTGTCTATATACCATCTATATCTATCTATCTATCTATCTATCTATCTATCTATATATCTATCTATCTATCTATCTTAGAGAAGAACTACACATTGTTTTGAGATAGGTTGTTGTTAGTGATTATGCCCTTGTCTTTTTTGTACATTTTGGTTTTTACTAGTATGCCCTAAGAGTCAGAGCATTTATTCTACATTCACCTTTTGAAATAGTGACTCCTAAAATAAGCACATTTTCTCTCTAGATCTTCAAAAGCATGAATGAAGCAAGTGTAGCATTTATAAAACCATTTGGGATGAAGGGTGACAAGGGCCTTTAAGTAAACATTCAATAATGGAAAAATCAATGAAAATGTTCTTAGCAAAGAAACTGCCCACCTGACTTTGTGGGTGTCGCCTTTCTTTGCTCAGACAGCTTTCCTTCCATCTGATAGTCACAAGGTGACATTAGGCTGCACCTTGTCAGTCATGTTTTACATGGGGTAGATTTCTCCACTTCACTATGTGTGGTGGTTGCATCTACAGTATGGAACAAATGTTTGCTAATGAGCATTTTTGGGGAGCAGTCCTAAGGATAGTGAATTGCTTATTGGTTTCTGTTCACTGGGAAGATTCTCTTACCAGGCCCCTACAACAGTCTTAGTTGCTGTTACCTGTCATTTTTGGCCAAGGTCAAAGAGAGAAGGTTTAGGTCCACAGAACTTGAATGGGTGGCAGTGGACACTGGGTACATGAAACAGCCACTTGCTCTTGATCTCATACTCGCTGATTGGCGTCATTGTTTCATAGACCAGGCTGGCTTGGAACTTGCTCCCGACGTTGATTACGAGTGTGAGCTAGTACACCCCGTACCATCACTTTCTCACTGTAACTGTGGTTCTGGTTGATGTCACACCAGGTTGGCACTGAACAGCAATGTTCCCCACCTTCCTAGCTTGGATCAAACAGCAGCTTTTCAAAATAATCAGGCAAGGGTTCGGTTAAGGATATCTTGGTATGTATTTATAATAAAATACCATTCAATTAATAAAGAAGACAGATCTTTACATATTTCCTCATCTCACTGCTTTTTATTTTACGTTACTTAATTATTACATGTATTGGCTAATTTTATATTGCTATGGTAAGACACCATGACCAAAGCAACTTAAAGAAAATAATCTACTTGGGTTTATGGTTCTAGGGGGATTAGGATCTGCCATGGTGAGGAAGGGCAGAAAGCACAGAGGGGCCATGCAAATGGTTTAACTCTAACTTCTCGAAGCCTGCCTGCATCCAGTGACATACTTTCTCCAGCTTCTTAAAACTCAGTTGGGCACCAAGTATTCAAACGTCCAGATTATGGGGGACATTCCTCACTCGAACTATCATATTAAGTTTTCAGGTTAGTAAGAAAGTTACCGGGTTTCCCCATGGCATATTCTTGCATGCATGCCAGTACATTCTGTACCCACTTGCACCCGTCACCACTGTCCTTGCTCGTGCTCCCCAGCAGCATGCTTTGCACTTGGTCGCCCAGGCAGTGCCCTCATCGCTGTCTCAGCGTATATATCCCATTCTTTTTGCTTTCTTTCCTCCCTAAGATTTCTTCCTTCCTGTCTCACGATCTCTTTTCTAGTTTTGTGACAGACATACATACATATACAAACACATAATACTATTTTAAATACAGATGCCACATATAGGAGAAAATACTCAGTCTTTTTGAATTTGGTTTATTTTTTCCTTGACATATGTGTTCCAACTGCATCCACTTTTCAGTAAATGTCATGATTTTGTCTTTCTTTATGGCTGCACAAAATTCTGTTGTGTATATGAACCACATTTTCTGTATCCCTCCTGTGTTGATGAATGTATAGGCTGGCTCCATTTTCTGGCTGTTATAAATAGTGCAACAATGAAATGCATGCACAAATCTCTGTGGGATGCTGGCTTGTTTCTTTGGGTGTGTACCCAGGAGTGGAACTGCTGGGTTATATGATAGCTCTGTTTCAGTTTTTGGAGCAGTCTCTGTATTGAGCTCCGTGGTGCCTGTATGAGTTTACCCTCCCACCAGCAATGATTAAGTACTCCCCATTACTTCCCCCACATCCTTAGTATCTGAGATATGTTATTTTCTTGATTCTAGCCATTCTGACTTGGGTGAGATGAAATCTCAAGACAGGTTTAATTTTCATTTCCCTGAAGGCTAAGGTGTCAAGTACTTCTCAAGTACTTGGACATTTGTTCTTTTCTTTTGAGGACTGACTATTCAGCCTTCATGTGGTACAAAGGATCTTTTCTAAAACACAGTGTTTAGTTTAAAGGAGAAAAAAGAAGCTACTGATCAGTGGGTATAATATGTGATCTACTTATGTGTTTGTTTTAAGATATTATATATAGTATATATTACTGTGTGTGTGTGCATGTGTCTAGGATATGGGTATGGGCATGAGCCTTTGTAGAGGTCAAAAAACCAAATTTTTGAAACTTGGTTCTTTCCTCATGCCTTGTTTTTGAGGCAGGGTCTCCCCTGTTGTTTCTGTCACCACCACTGTCTAAGTACAGGCTGACTCTCTTGTCTTGCCTATCACACTGTGAGGGGCTTGGGGTGGTTTTATAGAAGTGAGCCTCTCGTCTGGGGCTCTAACTCAGGGTCAGGGTTGTGTGGCAAGGGCTCTCACCTGCTGAGCTGTCTTGTAGGTGATTTTTAGTGTAAACACAAGTACCAGGTAGTTTCAAATTTTGACTTATTTTGCTTAGCATATGCTCTTCAAGTGTGTGTGTGTGTGTGTGTGTGTGTGTGTGTGTGTGTGTGTGTGTGTGTGTGTGTTGGATATTTTAGGTAAGAAATACAAGAGATTGATAGCCAAAGTGGATTCCTGTTCAAGGACAGGGAAATGGAGAGGGTACGGTGCGAGAGAATTTTTAACTGGAACCCTCTTACATGAGTAGCAGTTTTGCAGTGTGTTCTTGGTTCGGCTCAACTACATTTCCCAGAATTCCTTATGCTGTGTCTTTCCAGTTAGAGTAGGCCTCTAGTGAGATTACTGGATGGGTTTCAGAAGGTAGAAGCAAAGACATGTTGTAGCTCGCACTGCTGCTCACCTGGGGGCAGCAGTGCTGGAGGAGGGAGGCAGTGTCTGTGCTTACACTGGGTCCTCTCTCTTGGATGGAAGTTTGATCTTTTCTGACTTCTCTGTCTAGCCGTGATGAGTGAACCAACCTCTCCTGCAGCACACCGAGGCCACAGCACTGAGAACCAACATTCATTGATCCACCCTCCTTGATTCTCATCAGACATAAGGGTTCCAGCTTGTCCTTGACATCCCTTACCTTTCTATTCATATCTGCGGATTCTAACATCAGATGCAGAGACAGCATCACACAGACTGGATTTCTAGCCTCTGCTGTTCCATTACTATGTGTACAAATCCTTTATTGGGTATGCGCATAACTCTGATGGTTCTAGGACTGAACTCTAATACAGAATTACTAGATTTTTTTTAAAAGCACGTTCATGCATTATCCATTCAAAATTAAACAAATATTTCAAGTGCAGATCTAGAAGCTATGAGTACATCTTCTCAGATCCCATTTGAGGCTAAAGGGAGATGGCTTGAGGTGGCAGCAGTGTGGTGCGGGAGAATTGTCTGTATTCTGTCAATCATATCTTAAATAAACGCTGATTGGCTGGTAGCCAGGCAGGAAGTATAGGCAGGAAAACCAGACAGGAAGTAGAGGTGGGGCAATGAGAACAGGAGTATTCTGGGAAGAAGGAAGCTCTTTCGGCAGTCCTGTCCAGACACTGAAGAAGCAGGATGTGACCTGTCCTGCTGAAAAAGATACTGAGCCATGTGGCTAACATAGATAAGAATAATGGGTTAATATAAGTTATAAGAGCTAATACGAAACCTGAGCTAATGGGCCAATCCGATTATCATTAATATAGACCTCTCTGTGTGATTTTCTTTGGGGCCAAACAGCTGCGGGAACTGGGCAGAACAGAAACCCCGACAAGCAGGCCCTCATGTTACAGCAGTGTGTTCATCTCTCCCTGCTCTTCAACCTTCAGCCACTTTTTGAGATTTTTCTTTTTATCTTTTGTTTTCAGCAAGCTGGGCATGGTGTTCTCAGCTCTCTGTTTGTGGTTGCCCTGCTTAGTGTTCACAGCAGTAATGGAGAGGGAAGGAAGATTTTTCTTTCTCCCACCAAATTTAGGAGTGCTTTGGTCATTCCAACTCACCCCCATCTTTCGTTTAAAAACAAAAACAAAAACAAAAACAAAAAAAAAACAAAAATAAAAACAAAACAAAAAACCAAACTTGTGTTACTTTCGTTCATGTATGTGTGTATTTGTGTGTGTGGCTACTTACCTGCAAGTGAGCCAGAAGAGGGTTTCAGACTCCTTGGAGCTAGAGGTGCAGGCCATTGGAGCAGCCTGGCTGATGCTGGGAGCTGAATCCCAGCCCCCAAAGCATCCAGCTTTTATGTGGGTGCCAGGGGTCAAACTGGTGTCTGGGCCCTTAGATTCCCTTAGGTTGGTTGTAGCCAGTCCTTTAAGGCTGGAGTTTTCCCAGTGTGACCTCTGTGGAGTCTTAGCCTGGGGTTCCGAGCCTCGTGTTTGGGCTAGCTGCTGAGAACTCTGCTTTGTCCTGTCTTCAGCATCTCTGTTGGGCCTACAGGCGTCAGAACTGTTCTCGCAACATCTTGCAGAATCTCTCTCGTGTGTTATAGCTTCATTTACAGCTTGGAGATTCAAGAAGACCCCTATCTGCACGTCCTTTAAATTTTTCTGTATTGTTTCTTTTTTTAAAATGAGAAGTTTAATTAATTAAACAACAGAATGCTTGACTTGAAGGGAAGACTATTAAAGTTCATTTTGTCTTCAGCATATTCCCAGGTTGTTTAGCTAATTTTAAAACTTCCGTCTCCATTTGATATCAATGTAAACATAATATTGGCCTTTTAGTTTTAAAAAGCAGAGAGTTCACTATGTTTGTGCTGCACCCCAATTACATCCTGCATGGAAGGAATGGGGAGGGGATGAAAGAACAGAGAGTGCTGTGCTGTAGCCATCAGGGTGTGGGGAGACCAAGCAAAGGCTTTCTTACATGGCTTGTGTTCTCGGTCTGTAATAAAATTTGGGAGGAAAATAATGGCTTTTCTTTTTCTTAGACACCTGTCTACTGCTAGAGCATATCAGTGGTATCTTCGTCTTCCATTTCAAGCTGTGCAGGTGTGTCTGTTCACTGATTGGCTGCCCATCAAATTATAATATGAGCTGCCTCACTGGCAAACCCTGTTGTTCACAATAGGTTTTCATTAGTCTACCACGTGTGCCTACCTCGTAGCTGTGAATGGCACCACAGAA
>PVIU01012248.1:44311-61024 GCA_004026605.1 Ondatra zibethicus
TCCCTCCCTCCCTCCCTCCCTCCCTCTTCCTCTCATCCTTCCTTTCTTTCCTTCTTTTTTGAGACAGAATCTCTCTACACAGTTCTGGCTGTCCTGGAACTAGCTCTTGTAGACCAGACTGGCCTCAAACTCACAGAGATCCTCCTGCCTCTGCCTCCTGAGTGTTGGGATTAAAGGCGTGCACCACTACACCCAGTTCCTTGCACTATTTCTTGAACTATTTTATTCTTTTTATTTTCTCTGTTTTTTTAAAAAACTATTTTTATGGCTTATTTAACTTTATTTTATGTGCTTTGGTGTGAAGGTGTCAGATCCCCTGCAACTGGATCTTCAGACAGTTGTGAGCTGCCATGTGGGTGCTGGGAATTGAACCCGGGTCCTCTGGAAGAGCAGTCAGTGCTCTTAACCACTGAGACATCTCTCCAGCCCCCATTTTCTCTGTTAATCTATTTCTGAAACTTACTTTTGGGGTAGAACTTTCTAGATAGAGCCTCTTTTGTTTGGCTTCTCCAGAGAACAATTTTTTTTACAGGATTTGTATTCTGAACAGCTAACTTCCTCTCCTTTACTTTTCCTCAACAACTCTAGCTGCTGCCTCAGCAGCCATGCCCTCCAAGGTGTTTCCGTCCCCCAGGAGGATGGCTGCTGTCTGCACCCCCACTTCCTCGTGCCTTGCCTGGGGAAGTGTCTCCAGCAGAGCACAGATGACTGTGGTGCTCACCTTGTAATACTTCCCTTCTTTCAAGGACTGCATTGTGCTATTGTCTGATGCCTAAAATGAGTCACCTCATACATCTTGTTTATTTTTATAATTATTTTAAGATTACGGAGTAAGCAATTGTGGATGAAGTGAAAGTCTGACTTATGTTTCTAGATAAAATTGGTATCCTGAACTTATCTAGTTTAGACATCACTGGCTTCTTATCCTAGCTCCTTCACATCCTCTTTCCCTATCTTTATTGTCACGGTGTATTCCAACCTCTATTCTGATCACAGTGTTCAGAGTTTTGTTGCTATGAATGTGTAGATCCAGATGAACTGAACTGTGCTCTCTGATGATGTCTCCTCTGCTTGCTGGTGTTGCTGGAGTGGATATCTGTTGGCTTGCTTACCTTTTCTTTATGTCTTTGAATGTTTCTGTTTCCCTTCACCCGTCTTACAAGCCGTACTTGTACGTGTGGCTGCACTCAACTGGTGTGGCGGTGTTTTCTACTGGAGACTCAGTTCTGTGTTAATCTGATGTGGTTTTCTAGCTGATGTCAGGCACTGTCCCACCCTCTAATCCTGGGGATTTCCTTTCTTCTCTGCTGACTGTTTTGTTTTGTTTTGGCTTATTTTCTTCTACACACAAGGGCATGTGTGTAAAGGTCAGAGGACAACTTGCAGGAGTCAGTTCTCTCATTCCATCATGTGGGTCCAGGGTTTGAACTCAGGTCCTCAAACTTGATGGTAATGCACAATGCATGTAAAATATATCTTTATTTAATCTTTAAAACAAGAAACATGTTTAAATTTTTATATGTATGGATGTTTTGCCTGCATGTATGTCTGTGCACTACAAGCAGGTCTGGTGCCAGTGGAGGCCAGAAGAGGGCATCAGATCTCTGGAACTGAAGTTTTAGATGGTTGTGCAGGGCATCTGGGTGCTGAGAATTGGACCTGGGTCTTCCGAAAGAACAGCCAGTGCTCTTAATTTCTGAGTCATCACTCCAGTCCCATATTTTACTCTCTTGTTAGCTGGGTATAACATTCTTGGTGTAAAAATGTATGTTCAGAGTCTTGAATAAATTACTTTATTACCTTCTAACATTCAAAAATGTTACTGAATGCCAAGCAGTGGTGACACACACCTTTAATCCTCGCACTTATGAGGTAGGGGGCAGATGAATCTCTGTGAGTTCGAGGCCAGCCTGGTCTACAGAGTGAGTTCCAGGACAGGCACAGCTACACAAGGAAACCCTGTCTTGAAAAACAAACAATGAAACAAAAAAAGTGCTCCTGAAAATGTTTGCTTCACTCTTATACACAGAACTTTAAATATTAACTATGTTTCTTCTCTAGAAGTTAAAAAGAATCCCTTGCTCATTCAGTTGAAAGAAGCAATATTTCTTGATATGGGTCTCATTGTTTGTGCCTGAAACTCAACTTTAAACCTCATGTCCTTCAAATTTTTCTTGTATTGTTTCATGACTAATTCTCTTTCTTTTCTTTTTCTATTTTTGCCTATTTCTGGGATTCTTATAGATTTTTTTTCTCAATCAAGCTCCTGATATGTGGCTTCTCTAGACAACAAATCTGGTGTTTTGTAACCTGGATGTATGGTGTACGACAATCAAGTTGGTGAGTGTCTGCCTGATGGCAGTGGCACAGGGACCTGATGGCTTCTTTCTCAACCGAACAGCAGCCTTGCTCTCAGTACCGTGTCTCACACCTGTCTTCTTCACGGACTGCTGATTCTGCTAGCTGAGCATGTTTGGAATTTTACCAAGTAAATGGGTCACTTTCTGTGTACACCATACTCCACAAATACTTGGATTTGTCCTTCCTCTTTGTGTCCTGTCATTGCCATTATTCATTGGCTTTCATTTTCTTTTTTCTTGTTTGGGCTTTAGAATCTTTCACTTTCATTGAATTTTCTGATTTATGCTAATTTCTTGTTTTTCTTTATTTGGGTATTGTATAGCCTGGTTTGTGTGTCAGCTTGACACAAACCGGAGTCATAGGATGAAGGAGCCTCAGCTGAGGAAACGCCTCCATGAGATCCAGCTGTAAGACATTTTCTCAATCAGTGATCAATGGGGAAGGGCCCAGCCCATGGGAGGTGGTGCCATCTCTTGGCTGGTGGTCCTGGATTCTATAAGAAGGTGGGTTGAGCAAACCATGTGGAGCAAGTCAGTAAGCAACACCCCTCCATGGCCTCTAGGATCCTACCCTGCTTGAGTTACTGCCCTGACGTCCTTCAGTGATGAACAGCAATGCTGAAGTGTAAGCCAAATAAACCCTTTCCTCCCCAACTTGCCTTTTGGTCGTGGTGTTTTGATGCAGGAATAGAAACCCTAACTAAGACAGGGATTTTACCTACTTACATTTTTTGGAAAAAAAAAGAATGAGAGTGTCTTTATTCTGAAACCTTAAAATAAAAATTATAGAAAGGTTTATCTTTTGTATATGTGTGTGCTATGTGTATGAACATACGCCATATATGTGCAGTTTCCAATAGAGGCCAGAAGAGGACACTGGATCTCCTGGAGCTGGAGTTACAGGCCATTGACATGGGCACTGGAAATTGTACTCAGGTACTATGGAAGAACAGGAAGCATTCTTAACTTTAGGTGGATTTTCCTGTCCCACCAGCCAGCTCCCAAATAACCAAACAGAAACTTCTTATTAATTATGAAAACTCGGCCAATATCTTAGGCTTGTAGCTACCTCTTATAGCTTAAATTAACCCATATTTATTTTTATCAATCTAAATTCTACCACATTGCTTTTACCTTTATCCCATTTTATGTGTCCAACTTGTTCTGCGTCTGCCCAGCTTCTCTTCCCTTCTTCTTTCCAACATTCTCTCTGCCCTAAAAACCATGCAAGCTATTGGCTGTTTAGCTTTTTATTAAACCAATCACAGTGACATATCTTCATACACTGGAAAGGAATATTCCACAATACTTACCATGGAGACATCTCGCCAATGCAATAATAATGATAATAAATGATAATATCAATAGCCATTATTATTATTGAATGGTTCATAGATTTCTCTCTTAGTTTTTCTCTTTTTCCTCTCTTTTCTCTTGGATCTCAAGTCCTAGAGATCAAATCATTCCTTCTATTCTCCATTGTTCATGATGGGCAGTTACTGAGAGGCTGTGCTCCCGCTGGCTAAGCATGGTAACATAGACCAACAAGAGCTTGTGCCCTGTGATTGGAGCTTTCTGTTCTGTCCAACTGTTCTCACTTCCAAATAATTAACTCAGAGTTTTAATATTACTTATAAATGCTCAACCAATAGCTCAGGCTTATTACTTACAGGTCCTTATATTTTAAGTTAACACATATTCTTTATTTACACTTTGCTGTATGGCAATGCCTTTATTAGCATGACACGGTTGTCTCCTACTCCCTCTGTGTCTGGCTTGTGACTCTTGACTCCACCTATCTCCTTCCCATCATTCTTAAGTCACCCCACCTATGCTTCCTGCCTGGCTAGTGGTCAATCAGCAATTTATTACACCAATTTGAGTGACAAATCTTTACAGTAAACAAGAGGATTATTCCACATCAGTGCTCACACTGGTTAAGCATGGTGCTATAGAATAGTAAGAGGCTATGCCCACACTGGTTAAGCATGGTGGTATAGAACAACAAGATGCATTGCTCACTGGTTAAGCATGGTAATACAGAACAATAAGAGGCTATGCCCACACTGGTTAAGCATGATGGGATAGAACAATAAGAGGCTGTGCCCACACTGGTTAAGCATGGTGGCATAGAACAATAAGAGGCTGTGCCCACACTGGTTAAGCATGGTGGTATAGAACAACAAGATGCATTGCTCACTGGTTAAGCATGGTAATACAGAACAATAAGAGGCTATGCCCACACTGGTTAAGCATAATGGAATAGAACAATAAGAGGCTGTGCCCACACTGGTTAAGCATGGTGGCATAGAACAATAAGAGGCTGTGCCCACACTGGTTAAGCATAATGGAATAGAACAATAAGAGGCTGTGCCCACACTGGTTAAACATGGTGGAAAGGAACAGTAAGAGGCTGTGCTCACACTGGTTAAGCATGGTGGAATGGAACAATAAGAAAAAAATCCCCCCAAACTGGAGTGATAACCCATAGTTTAAGAGCACTGGCTGCTCTTCCAGACAATTTACAGACATCTGTAACTCTTGTCTCAGGGAATCTAATGTTCTCCTCTTGTCGCTGTTAGTACTAGGATTGCATATGGTACACAGACATACATGCAGGCAAAACAGACACACGCATTAAAAAATTTTTTTAATTGAAAATTCTCCAAACAAAGCCATGACAGCATCCCCCAACAAAACTTCCTAGCAATGTAGCAAGTAAATAAACAACAAATAGAGGAATAAAAACTATGCGCATGGGCTCTGCGGTACGTATCTGCAGTCCCAGCTACAGTGGGCTTGCTGGTACATATCTGTCATCCTAGCCAAAATGGGCTCAGAGGTACATATCTGCTGTCCCAGCTACCTTGAAGACTGGGGCAGTGAAGTTGAGTTCAGGACTGGTCTGGGCAGCACAGTAAGACCATTTCAATGAAACAAAACAGTCAAATAAACACCATAGAGGGAATGAACGTGGTGTAGTGAAAAAGAATAAACGTAGGGAGGGGTATTTAACTGTGAAGGCCAAAGAAGACCTCACTGCAGAAATGCCATTGACCCTTAGACTGGGAAGGAGTCGGCCCTTTGAATATGGGGAAGTGTTTGATTTGCTGAGGGGAAGGGAGCAATGCTGGGAAGGGAGCAATGCTGGGGTCTAGCAGATGAAGAGGAGCCTGGCTCTGGAGGAGATTGGAGTGGGCTGTGGGTCCTGGGCATATGGCATCTTCTAAGCCAGCTAAGGACTGGAGATTTTATCTGAGTTGCACTGAGAAGCCACTGGGGATATGGTGGTGTGGTAGGGGGTGGGGCTAAGGGGGAGTATGATGTCATTTCTGCATTCCTATTTTAAACTGTTGTTGCAGATGCAGCATGTAAAACGCTGGCGATGGAAGCAGGAGGCAGAGCTGAAGTGAGGGAGACTGCCGCTCTTGCAGCAGATCAGGGCCGTGCTGCAGTCTTTGATGGAGAAGATGCAGGCAAGAGGACAGGCAAGATTTACCTCAGGGTTTGTGAAGCCTGTGAGGGATGGAGTCACAGTTGCCCCCACTAACAGCTGAGAAGCTAGGTGTGAGAACCACACTCAGAAATGATCACTTTGGGACAAATCCTCACACACCTGAGCAAAAGGAATCGGGATCTTCTGAAGCTCTTAGACCAGAAATGGGACTTTTGACAAGTGGTCTGCGTGTGTTTCCCAGCATGGCTCTTAGGCCATGGGAGAAGGATGGCATGAAATCACAACGTACGACCTTCTTTGGGCCCGTATGGAAGCCTGGAACAAGAATCTCTCTGAGAGGTCAAATATTTTGTCTTAAATGGCACAGACCATAAGAGAGATAAGGAGACATTCAAACTCAATCAGTATTTGACAAAAAGCCTGGTCTCTCTCTCTCTCTCTCTCTCTCTCTTTCTCCCCTCTTTCCTCCCCAACTCTCCAGGATCTTGCCATGTAGATGTGGGTGGCCTGGCTCTCATTATGTAGCCTCGGCTGATCTTGCAGGAAAGGCAATCCTCCTGCCTCATCCTCTGGTGTGCTGGGATTACAGGCCACTACACTTGGTTAGGATGTTAGCACCCAGATTAAAAGCAAACACTGCCATCAATGTCAAGAATAATAAAAACCTGTTGGAACAGAAAAGGACTTTCCCTGGCCAGCCTAAAATTGAGGGACACTGTCAAAGGCCAGAGGGTGTCAGGGATCTTCCTGAGCTAGGCTGGCTACTTACCTCATCATGGGTGACTTTAGCTCAGGCTCCTCCTGCCTGGGATGAGGATGAGTCAGCTTCTAAGCCATTCTGCTGGGAGCTAATAATTAACCGTCTCTATTTCTGCCCCACCTGGGACTCAGTTACCTCCCATCTCAGACCAGGGACAGTCTGGGGCACCAGCAACCTTGGAGGCGTCAGGGCTGTGTGTTTTTATCACAGGGCACACTCTCATCTCTGGTTGGTCTTTTCTCCATTAATTCACACCTCTTATCTTTCCCATCTTAGGTCTCCTTGCAATGAGCTGTCTTCTGCCCAGTGAGCCTGCGCTCTGTGCAGGCGCCCTGTCCCTGGACTGACCCCTCTGAGGGTCTCATTTGTCTCCCTGTGGCCCTCATCATGCCTGACCCTGTCCAAGCTCCCTTTGATCCTTTGTCTCTGCTTTCACCTAGAATTCTTCTTTCTGCTTTTGAGACTGTGTCCTATCCCATTCCAGGAATTCTCCTGACTTTACGGGGTGGTGTTTCTCAGAGTCAGACCCTTTGTCCCTCCAAAAGGACAGGAAGGTAAGAAGTGGAAGTGGCCACTTGTGTTGTTAGAGGAATGGGCCTTGAGCACACAGAGTGAGTCTCCTGCATTCTCCATAAAAAGAAATGGAGAGTTGAGGTGGAGAAACAGGAAATGAAGGGCCTGTTGGCAGCTGTACCTCATTCCTGCAAGCAGGTAGGAATGAGGCACCTACTGTGTGCACCATGGTGTAGGGCAGAAACAAGATCTAAAACTACATATCTGTGTTAATGATGATCAGGGCCCCCTGAGCCTGGGACCCTGGGAAGTGAGGACACAGGAGAAGGAACCTGGTCTTGGTGGGCTGGGGGCTGTCTGGACCAGATTTGAGCCATGACATGTAGAGCCCCCAGCTGTGAAGGAGACGGAACCAGAGACCCGGTTCTGGTCACAGTAAGTGATCACTTTCCCTGGCTTTGGGTCCAAGCTGGCCTCACACTCTCCTTGGTGTCTCTTCAGGCTGGAGTTGCCCTGAATGCCAGCACTGGTCTGGCTCTGGGCAGTCTGCCACCTATAGCAAACAGAACAGGAGAGTGTGTCCTTACTGTCGCCATCCGTGTTTGCCGAGACTGCGGGGTGGTGGCAGGGAGGAGCAGAAACACCTGCTGGAGGGAGGGAGGATGTTTGGTGCTCAGACAGTCATCTGGGTAGCCTGGAGAGACCCTTCCTGGGTGTGTAAGGAAGAACAGGTACTGCTGCAACTTTGAAATATCCAGCTTTAATTTTTTTAGGAAAAACTTTAGATTGAAAAGCAAAACCCCAAACTGCCCAACTGCCATCTGTTTGTACTCTGTAGGAGGCTAGTGTGTCTGGAGAACAGCGGTGACGAGATGCATGCTTGGGGAAAGACCTGGAGTTTGCTCTGTGTGAGCTGCAAGGGTCTGAGTAAAGAAAAACATGGTCTGAGTTATGTTTAAAACAAAGCAAACTACTGTTCCAACCACCAATAAATACATCAATGAAAGGAGGCAAGGAAAAAGGGAAGAAAGGGGAGAAAGGAGGAAAGAATAAAAAGGAAGAAAGATGGCCACCTCATGGTCAGCACATTGCTAGAGGACAGACTGAGGGCAATGGGGGACAGAGGTGCTGGGATGGAAGGAACCAGGCTCTGAGTGCAGCTTGAAGCTAGAGTGAGAGGCTTTTCTGGTCATTTGGAGATGACACCAGAAAGACAAATAGCACAAAGGGCTTAAACAACTGGATCATGGTATGGATCATTTATTAAGATGGCAAAGATTGCAATGTCACCTTCTTAACCTGGTCTGTGGTGTCCCCCTTGACTCGAGAATGGAAACAAGACCATCTGTCTTGGCACCTGTCATTGGGCCTTTCATACTGTCAAGAGGCACTGTGGATATCATGGAAAAAAAAGCCTGAGGTGCTTAGACAGATTTGGGCTTCTGAGGACAAGTGTACTCTGCAGTTTGAGACACTGGGCCTAGGAAATCCTGGAGTCAATTGAGCCTCTAAGACACTGGAGGTTCTGTGGATCTTCTTGGTAGTTGGTTCCCCAGCTGCATGGAAAAAGCTGTAAACCAGGAGCTAGAGAGGTGGTCCAGCAGTTAGAACACTGGCTGCTCTTCCAGAGGTCCTGGGCTTAATCCCAGCAACCACATAATGGCTCATGGCCCTCTGTAACTGTAGTCCCCTGAGATCCAGTGTCCTCTTCTGTACATGCAGACAAAACATCCCTATACATAAAAATACATAAGAAAAAAATCTATCTTAGAAGCTGTAAAATACTCCTGCATGTTGTTGAGCTGCTGTGAAGGCAATAATGCTTACTGTGTTTCTGAGCACACTCAGAAGACAGGAGCCATTTGAGTGTGACATTCTAGGAGAAAGAGGCCCTTAGTCAATTTCACATTTACCACAGCAGTAGACATCTGAAATCTCTGCTTGAGGACTTGACGGCTGGACGAGTTTCCCAGGTTATCTTTTGAAGTGGAGGGGCTCTTAGCTATTTATTAAATACTCACCGCAAGCTGGGCTTTGTGGTACACATCTGTAATCCCAGAACTAGGGCGGTGAAGAGGTGGGGATCGGTGTGAATTCAAGGCCCAGCTGGGCTCCACCTTGAGTTCAAGGCCAGATAAGGGCATAGAATGTCTCTTTTACGCATAAATCTACTGATGCTATTGTTACTGCCAATAGCAGCAGCAGCAGCAGAGAAGACACTGTAAATGGAGCCTTGGAAGCAATGCTTGTTTGCTTTTATGTAGCCCTGGCTAGACTGACACTCATTATGTAGAACAACAGGCTGGCCTCAAACCCACAGGGATCTGTCTGCCTCTGCCTCCCAAGTGCTGGGATTAAAGAGTGCCACTGTGCCTGGTTGTTGGAAGCAGTTTTTTAGTATCACAACTTACTGTTAATGGAAAGAGGAAAAGTAAATAAATGAATGACTTAATGAAATGTAAACCATAAAAATCTTTACAATGGGAGGTGGGAGTGTGAGAAGGGGTAGGAGGGGAACTATGTGTGTAAAAGGAATAAAAATTAAAAAAAGAAATGTACTGAAAAAAAAGTATCCACTCCATTACAGTCAGTGTCAGTGTAAAGGAGAACATGGATGGACATGGGTGACACAAAGTGGGGTCCCGATGATGTCAGCGCCTGTACAAAGACTCTTCCGCACGTGCGCCGTAAGTAGCAGGAAGGCTGGCTCCTGCTTCAATCTGCCAGTTCCTGAGCAGGTACTTGTGTGTCATCAATTGCAAACAGATGCTATTGAAAAAAACTAGTTACTTATGGGATATGATTGTTCAGAAAAAAAAAACAAAAAACACCCAGAGTACATCTTAGTCTGCTTCTTTTTTTTTTTTTTTGAGACAGGGTCTCACATAGCCCAGGCTAGCATCAGACTCTCTATGGACTTCTCGTCCTCCAGCTTCCACTTCCCAAACATGCCCAACTGACTTGCCTCATGCTTTAGTTTCTAAAAATTTAAATTATGTCGTGTGTGTGTGGTGGGGAGGAATATGTACATGAATGCAGATACCTACTAAGGCAAGAAGAGGGTGTCAGATGCCCCGAGGGGAGTTGCTGGCACTGTGAACCCTCTCATGTGGGTACTGAGAATCACACTGTCACCCGGGCCCTCTTGCTAGGCACATTTCTCTTGCTTTAAATCGGCACAGAACCCTCTACATCTCCAGAAATCTATAACAGGTTCTCCAGAAGAAGGGGAGAACAGCAAGAGTGTGGTGTTGTGCTCTCAGGGTAGGGGCAGGGCTGGCTAGAAGGGCCTCTCACACACCAGGCAAGTGTTATGTCAGTGTGCTCCACTCAGCATCTTTGTTTGAGACAGACCTTGCTGTATTACAGGCCTCAGACTCATGGGCTTAAGTGATTCAAGGTAGAACTTTTCAAAGTTAACAACACATACGCAGCCATGGATGGACTGTTCCTCGAGGGAAATGACTTCCAAACTGAAAATTAGCCTGGTAGCAAACACCTTGTACTCCTGGTGGTTGGGAGGTTGAGGCAGGAGGATTGCTAATATCAGGTTAGCCTGGGCTACACAGTAAATTCCAGATCAGTCAGAACTATTTATATATAAAAAGATTCTGAAGAAGAAGAAGAAGAAGAGGAGGAGGAGGAGGAGGAAGAAGAAGAGGAAGAAGAGGAAGAAGAGGAAGAAGAAGAAGAAGACGAAGAAGAAGAAGACAAAGAAGAAGACGAAGAAGAAGAAGATGAAGAAGAAGAAAAGGCGGGGAGGCTGGAGAGAGCATTCAGCAACCAACAGCACTTGTTGGTTTTTCTTTTCCGAGACAGAATTTCTCTATGTAACAGTCCTAGCTGTCCTGGAACTCGCTTTGTAGCGCAGGCCGGCCTCGAACTCAAAGAGATCTGCCTGCCACTACCTCCTGAGTGCTAAGACTAAATGTGTGCACCAGCACCACCCAGAGGCACTTGCTGCTTTTGCAGAGGATCTGGGTTTGGTTCCCAGCATCCACATGGCTCGAAACCAACTGTAACTCCAGTTCCGGGATATAGTAATCTCTCTGCTGGCACTGGGGCCACCAGGCATACTACTAGTGTGCACAAGTGTGTATGCAGGCACTCACACACACACATAAAAGAAAATAAATCTTTTTTTTAAGAGGAAAAAGAGAAAGAAAAGAGGGCTGGGGTGTAGTTTGGTTGGCACCATGCTTGCACACACAAAACTCCAAGTCTGATCTTCAGCCTGGACATGGTGTCACATGCCCGTAATTCCCTTGAAGCATAGAGGCAGGGGGATCAGAAATTTAAGTTCATTATCAGCTACACAGTGTATTTAAGGTCTGTGAAAGCTACCCAAGACTCCATTGAAAGGGAAGGAAGGAAGGAAGGAAGGAAGGAAGGAAGGAAGGAAGGAAGGAAGGAAGGAAGGAAGGAAGGAAGGAAGGTAGGTTAGGGTAGATTGCTTGAGACGTGACCTGAGGTGATAAGAATGAAATACGGAAGGATGTAGAGCTGGGGCTCCCCAGGCCTCTCTAATTCTCAACAGACCTCTGAGCTTCTGGGGGCAAATGGTCCCTATAGTTTTGGACCTGGATCTTGTTTCTGGATCTTCATTTTTTTCCCGGTAGCTCCCTTGGACTAACTACAAACAAGTTTGTTCTTTGGTAAGAATGGGTCTCCTTCCAGTGCCCCAGCCCCTAACACAAACATGGATTTCTAGCTGGGTAAATACCTATTGGATGGAATGGAATTGGTGTGAGAATTCCAAGAGCCTGCTGAGTTGCTGAACCACCTGGGTTACCACCTCCTGGAGGGCCTCAGCCCAGACCACAAGGTTGGCCCTGCATCCAGTTTTATCTTTCATCAGTGCAGGTGCCAGTCTGGTCTGACTGCTCTCTCCAAGGGATGCTCTGGCTGGGTTTGGCAAGCATGCAGCAGGGCCTTGCTTGAAGGCCTCAGACTCATGAAGCACACGCAGATTGCCCTGAAGCAGCATTTTCCCAAGGTTTGGCTGTACTAAGTGTTCCTCCCCCAGACCCTGCAAACCTTGGACTAGAAACTGAAGTCAAGGGAGGGTTTGAGGAAGGGCAGAGGGGACGGAAAAGCGTTAGTAGGCAGAGCAAGGTCACCCATCTGCCGCTGCTTTCCACACTCTCTTATCTGTGACGCCACCAGCCCCCAAGGTCCTCTCTTTTCTTTAAAACACTTGAATCACTGAAAAATGATAAAAAGTAACTTAGTTCTGGCCTTCTGTCTCAGACATAACAGAGCTTGCCTTGATATTGAGACTGTCCTGATGGCGTGAGCAGGTTCCTGTGGCCTCAGCAGGAGCTCAGCAGGAGCTCTCTTGCTGGCAGAGAGGTCACTGGAACAAGGCAAACAACTACCTGTGCTTGTCTGCCACAGTCTGTTCCTGAACTGGTGGGCGGTAGACCAGCCAGTGACTATTCATTCACAGGGCTGTGGACAATATCTTGTCATTCTATGCCTCTGCAGGGGACACAGCATGAGCCAGCTGGCTTCAGAGACTAGGCCACCTCAGTGGCAGTACCGTGTCACCATATGGCCCACGAAGAGACGGTGGGAAATGGATGGCAGTCCTGCCTTGATGGAGGTGCCAGCTGGGTGCAAAGGAGAAGGTGTGGTGCCATTGGATCAAGCAGAAGCCAGAGTGTACCATCTCCTGCAAACCAGAGCCTCAAATTCAGTGGCAGTGAAGTAGGGATTTAGAGCACAGAGCCAAGTTCGGATGGGAATGGCTCACTGGCTTTGGTTTCAGCACTTGCTTGACGTTCAGTTGAAGCTCTAATTATGTTTGTCTATCTTCGCCCAAAACAAACCCACTACATAAATATTCATGCAACCACTAAAGCCACAGCCAGGAAACCAAAGCAAAACAAAAAAAGCCAGGGCAAGGCTAACCTGTAAATTCTTTCAGCATGTTTTAGAAACATGGACTGGAGCCTAACAGATGCGTTGGGCACATTCTGCTTTCTGGCTACTGATCTCTTGTGGAAATTACTTCAAGTTAGTACCTTTACATGTGCCCCATTCTTCCAAAAACTGATGGTAAGAATAGATGTGCTGGTACACATGTGTAGTCACAGCATTGAGGAGGTGGAGGCAGGAGGATCAGAGAAAAGGAGGGCAAGCAGGAGAGGTGGACCAGCAGCAGCTGGAAGCATTGGATGCTCTGCCAGAGGATTTGGGTTTGAATCCCAGCACCCACATGGCTACATAGTGAGTTTGAGGCCATCTCGGGCTATATGACCCTGTCTCTCAATCAATCAATCAAACAATATTATAGGAGAGTCTATCATATGTACAATTGGCACATGCATAATCTTTTGCTACATTAACGTTATGCCCCATGAACATCCTGTATGTTCTTCTTAGGGCACACATGTCATTTATCTTAATCATACTGTCCAACACTTTAAGCAACCATATGGGCAATAAAACACAGGGGGGAGGGTGCAGTTTAAATTGTGTTGACAAGGAGAGTTCATAAAATCAGTGGGCTAATTCCATGTCTGACTGTGTGAGATTATCTTTCATATAGTCTCATATACACAAATATTTATCACATATACACCAAATGCTAGAAACCATTTCAAGTACTCAAGTATTTTAGCATTGAACAAAGCTAACTAAGATGACTCCTTTTTGATAAGCCAGAAGGGGAGGATAGATAATGAACTCAGCAGAGAAGGAAAGTTTTAGCATGTTGGAGAAAACAAAGAGTAATAGAGCAGGACCCGGGGTACTGGCGGCCTGTGGTAGCTAAGGATAGACTTAAGGATCACCCGGGGGGCTAGCGTTGTGACCTTAAACTCTCTAGCTGACTAGGTTTTCAGCCCCTCACTCTCTTGGCCATCGTCTTCTGAGAAAATGCCAGCGTCTACTTACCATGTGTCACTCACGGAGTAGAATGAGGCAGAGCCTATTTGTGCGGACGGCGATGTCATGCAGCTGTCCAGCATCGGATGTGCGGTTGTTGGGGGCCTGGGTGGCTGGGCCGCTCCCTTGTTTTTCGGGGAATGGCCATTAAGCCAAGCTACCCTTGTTTGCTTTCCCTTAGGCTTTCCGTTCTCAGCCTTAGTGCGGGACATTTGTGAATCTTTCCCTGGAGAGCTTCCTTTTACACTGTATTTCATGTTTCTACTTTGTGGAGCTGCTAGGTCTTGATTCTGGATAAGCAGCATTATTGGACCTCTCTTTCATGTATATATGTGTATATGAATATATTCAGCCAAACTAGGAAGTCAAACCTTTATTCTGGGGACAATGGGGAGCCACAAGGGAGTAGCAAGAAGAGAATTGCCTTGTAGAAACAAGTTAAGATTCATTAGAGAGATGCAGGATAGCAAAGAGGGGTTCAAACTGCACTGGGGAGAGTGCAGGATGGGTGGGCTTCATCCACTGCAGCAGCATCAAGAAGGGAGGTGGGATGGCCCTCAAAGGTCACCAGACTGAGGCCCTTTTCCAAAGTGAGGACAATGGGGAGGAAGCACTTTAGGATGAGGCTGAGTGAGATGGTGATATAGATCCTGAGATCCAAATGGTGATGTCTGTGGGGCCGGGAGATGGTCTAACCTGTAGAGTGAGAAGAGGAAGCTAAGAAGATCACCTGCATAAAAGGATTCCAGAGCAACTCTGCCACATGGAATAGGATTCTGAAGTCTCTGTAAGGCGGGGCAGACAAAGCTGGGATAGAGGGCAGAGGATGTAGAGATGTGGTGATAACAGCTCTTCTGCAGGGCTGTTGCAATCCAATCCAATCCAGAAACTGGCAGCAATCTGCATTCTGTGGGCAAGGTCTTCTACCAAGTGGCCAGAGAAGAAAGGGCGGTCATCCCGCTTGAAGAGCTTGAAATCACACAGTGAGTTTCAGAGCAAAATGAGCCCTGACTGGACTCATGCTGATGGGGAGTACACACAGAAGTCAAGATCAGCAGGAAGTAGAGTAAGAAAGTGGTGAGAGGAGGCTCATTTTTAATGAGTTCTCCACCAGCCTGGGCTGTATACGAAGTTCCAAGCCAGCATGAACTCCATGATGAGGCACCATCTCAAAGACACCAGCCCACCAACCAAGTCCTCCCAAAATAACAAAGACAACAAAAAGGTGATTTTGTTGGAATGGGTAATGGAGAGGTGATTCCCCCAGGTCCTTAGGAATTGGGGATGGGCACAGCAAGGAATCGAGTTATACTTTCTCTTCTTTGCTTACTGCGGCTGCTAGTGTCTGCAGCTTTGTCTGACACCAAGTCAGTGCCCTGTGTTTACTGGTTAAATTAGTGAGGTGCTGAACAACTCATGGTCAGTGTTGTGAGCGCAGAGGATGGGGCTGCACTGTGTACGGAAACTCTAGGTTGGACACAGAACTTTGAATCAATATAGTTGTGGACTGGACCTTATTTGTTCCCCAAAGCCCTTGTGTCAAAAACTTAGGCACCAACCCATGGTGCTGTTGAAAGGTGATGGAGTCTACAGAAGGTAGGACCTACTGAAAAGACAGTAGGTTCCTGGGAGGAACTACTGGGAGCTCAGTTTCTTCTTGCCTCTCTCTTCACTTCTTTGCCCCAGGAGACAGCTTAGCTTGAGCACACTCTCCACTCATGATGTTCTCCCCACAGGTCTTATAGCAGCAGAGCCATGTGACATCGCACTAAACCCTGTGAAACTGTGAATCAAAATCATATCCCCTTCAAATTTGATCACCTCAGGTATTTTTGTCTTAGTGACAGAGAACTGACTAAAGGTGGAGGCAGCCTTGCTACCCTAGAGAGACAAAATGAAAACTTTACACTTTTAAGTGGAAACATTTATTCAAGAAAAACTGAATTAGATATTCTTCGGCCCTGGAATGACCAACACATTTGCATTTCTGGTTTTGTCCTACATTTTCTTGCAACCATCAGCTTTTGACTCAAAAGATTTTATGAGGGCTTGCGTGCTCTGAACCTCTGCTAAGTTTTGTGGGGGCCCCAGTGTAACAGTGTAGCAGTGCAACAGCAGTGCATAGCTCCTCCTTGCATGAGCCCTCATCACCCTTCCCTTCCCATGCCCAGAAAGACTGGTCAAATGTCAACTTTTTAATATTGCCCGTTAAAGGAACAGATCAATGAATGGACATGTGGTTTTGTGTGGAGACAAAGCCATTGTGAGATAAAAGGACTTTATTATCTCACAAAGCAATAAATTGAGTGTAAATGATTATTGGGGTTCAGAAGAATAGGATGAACTTTGAAGCCATACCTTCAGAGGCAACAGTGCTTACAGGCATGCCTTTGAACACAGACAGCCTGGGTTTAAAGCATTTTCTTACTGGGCTGGCTGTGTGACCTTGGGCTTGAGTTGCCTCCCCAAAGAGCAGGACTAAAATGGTGCATCTCATACAGGGTTCTTGTAAGCATTCGAGGAACCTAGCCAAAGTCTTCCCAGTCCCCAGAACACAGGTCCTGACCCACCAGTCGCCATGACCCCCCAGTCCCCAGCACACAGGCCCTGACCCTCTAGTCCCCAGCACAGAGCCCTGACTCCCCAGTCCCCAGCACACAGGCACTGACCCCCCAGTTCCCAGCACACAGGCCCTGACTCCCCAGCCCAGCACACAGGTCCTGACCCCCCAG
>PVIU01012249.1:0-61454 GCA_004026605.1 Ondatra zibethicus
TTTTTTTTTTCCAGAATGTGTTTTTTTGTGAGGATTTCTAAGGAAGTAATGGGTGAATTGTCATTGGATCAGATTATCTCAGGAAGGAGGGACTTAACCATGGGAGATGTGCTAAAAGCTTTCTGTGTGTTTCTAGGAAGCTTCCGTTCCTCAGTAAACAGAGGTATTTCTGGAGTTAAGTGAGATGTTTACGGACTTTAAGTCAAAGGAACCTAGCTAATAAATTGGACCCCTTACTTTCCTCAACACTATGAACAAATTCCTGGCCAAAAAGAGTTGATAACAGGAAGGACTTATTTGGTTCCTAACTTAAATGATATTGTCAGCCGCGGTGGGGATGGTGTGGAAGACACCATGGCTACAGGAGGACTTGGCTGATACCAGTCAGAGAGAGGGAGGATTGGCAATCTTCTGGCTTCCTCCTTCCATTTTCCATCTAGGACCCCAGCACTTGGGATAGTGCCATTCCTTCACTTTGGTCTTTATAACCTTATATAATCCTATTTGGAAAAACCCATATATAGACTAGTAGAGGGATTTTTTCTCAGTTATCCTAAATCCAGTCAGGTTAACAAAAGATAAATATCATAGTATGAATATAAATGCATTTAAATTTCAAAGGAAGTAGCTGGCCTTTAAAACTGAGCCTACGGTGGCAGCCTTTTCAAAATCAATTACAGCATGCCTTGTAAGAGGCATTCCTAGAAGTTTAAGCAAATACTAATACTATAGAAATTGCAGTAAGTAACATAATATTTGGAGGATTTAAGAGAATCATTATAATTGTTGTGCATATAAAAAGGTTACTGACTCTTGCACAGAAATTGTGATTATTAGAGACATTTCTTCTTGTTATAGTATTTATTTCTAGCATCTATGGCCATTTTGAAAGGAGAAATACCCCTTCTGACTCCAGAACTTGACCTTTATTATCTCAAGGACCCCCATATCTCTCTGGTACTAGTTGCACATCTGGTTTCTAGAACTGGTACTGAGTTCCTTGTGATGTTAATGTGGATATAATTATACTGAATTGTTCTAAATTCTTGGTTTCCTCACAGTCTTATATGATTAATTAATTTGCTTGAACAATACCAGCAACAATAAATAGCACAAAGCAGGAGTTCATGCAATGAGCTATTTATATACAAAGACTGACACCTGAAAATCCTGTTATCATAGCAAGCTAAGCAATCGTCCTTAAACTTTAAATGTGCTTATTTTAAGAACAAATACAGCACAAAATATCTTTTAGTTTTGACATAAAATTCCTTGCGAGTGCAAACCTTTATTTATTTTATTGTATTAAGCATTGGTCAGTCAGTTTACTGTGAAAGCAAGTAGATGAATTAAGTAGTTTCAGAAATAAGGTTTTCAGGTAGTTTATGAAAAGGTGGGGGCTTATTTGGCATGGTAGTGGACAAAGAAAGAAGGTTAGTATTTTATGAGACAGGTAGAAAAAGCGAGAGTTCCACTAAAAATGTGATGCTGGCTGGGTAGAAAGACAAGTGAAAGAAAATACACAGAGATGGGAGGAGAGAGGAGGTGACCTAGCAAATGAAGTGAAGGACAATACACAGAGGAGAGAGGAGGTGACCTAGCAAATGAAACATGGGCAACAGTGAACTGAGATCAAGAGGAAAGGCTGATAACTCTTAAAACAAACAGTCCTTCATTTGGTTAAAATTTATTTAAAAGTTTTAATAATACATTAAATTTTATGTTGGATTCTGAACAATGTTTATTGGTTAACCATAATTGTCTGTAGTTGTTTTATTTTGCTGAATTTTGCATCCCACCAAAAAGTGAGAGATTTGCTCCAATGTGGGATTCAGACTAGAGAAGCGACCACAGAAATAACACAAAGAAGAGCAATCAAGCAAAATATCACCATAAGAAATGCTGACCAGTGTTTCTCAGGTGAGAAGGAATGTAGAAAATTCTTAATGATTATTGATTAGAGTTTACTAGTTTCTTCCTGAGTGTGGTATAAGGTTGCATTAACTTTGAAAAGGGCTTTCATCAGCATGGTGCCATTTTAACAAAAGAATGAGCCTAGCACAGGCAAAGTAATTGCTAAATGTGAGTCTCAAAATAGTCCCTGTCATTATGCTGGAGAAGGACCACGGGTTCTGACTCTGCACAGGGGTCCTGGAAGTTTTCTCCCTTGTGCGGGGCTCACTCTAACTCTCTCTGCACAGTGCTATCCAGGCACTAACTGGAAGCAGGAGCTTCAGTCAACTCTGTTTTTAAACATGCTTACACATCTTTAACTGGAAATAATTGAAAACCTTGATGGAGATTATAAATATTATAAACACGCAGATAAAAATATCTGCATGTTGTCCCATGGAATAGTAAAATGGATTAGGAAATTGTTAATCATCTCACAGGCATGTCGTATACAGTTGACATCATGCATCATGAATAAGAACTAGTATATTAATGTGTCCGTTGAATGCATTAATAGCTGTGCTTGGAAATGTAAACCATCTGCTTTCACACAGAGAGCAGTCGTGGTCTGAGATACTGTAGGGCAGAGTCCACCTGCAAGGCCATAGCTGGAGCTGCTCACTATAATCTCTAACTTGTCTTCAGACACTATCACTTCACTCAGTATCTGAACCTGAGCTGTGCCTTCAATTTGATCTCCAACAGGTAATATATTTCTCATACGTCGATACGTCTGTGTAGGTGTTTGTGTTCATTAGTGCAGGTGCCTACAGTGGCTATAGTGGTTGGATGCCCTGGAGCTTGCATTGCAGGCCATTGTGAGCTTCCTGACATGGATGCTGGAAACGGAATTCAGGTCCTCTACAAGAGGAGTAAGTGTGTTCATCTACGGAGACATCTTTCTAGACCCCCAGCGTATTTTCTTTTATCGGTCACAATCATTGTTTTCAGATGGTAACAGTACTTTCAAAACTCTTTAACCTTATATCTTCAAAACAAAACGAAAAGGAAGACACTGTATACCATTCTAGAGTTTATAGCCCTTGTAAATACCCATATTAATTTTAAAATCCAAATTTTACAACTGTTTTAACAAATGAGTCAAATCTTAGACCTAAAGAGACACATTTGGAGATTTGTTGTTGAAGATAAAGTGACTGAAATCCTTTCTTTCTCCACTGGTGCTTGGCTTGTGCTGCCTGTTCATTTGTTGTATTCAAGGAGATACCCAGATTACAGGACCCCTTAGAAGAGATACATGATTTTAGAATTATCTTTGACTCTTTGACTCCTGCACACATCAGAGAAATATAAAGAACATGGTGCTTCTTGCATGAATGGACAGGGATAACTTGTGAAAATTACAGCTGAGAAGATCACACTATGGAGCCAAGAAATGAGCCTGTGGCCTTTCTTAATTGCGAGCCTCGCTCCTCGTCGAGGGACTTGTGCGATAGAGGAAGGCCGTTAGAGATCAGCCAACACATCACTGTGCTGCCCATCCTCAAACGGAGCAGCTGTGGCGCAACACACATGGGGCTCTGAGAACCCAGGAACGTCTTGGACTCTGTAAAATATATGGTGCTTTATAAGTATCTATCCAGGAAAGTAGGTAAATTTGAAAATGGAATGTTTTCAGAAGGAATCATTGGGGAAATGTGGGAAGAATTACGGGGAGGGGGGAGATGATAAAATCCATTGGTCTCATGCATAAAATCCTCAAAAATAATTTAATAACTCACACTGTCATGAATAAGCTCTATTAATGATCCATTCCTGCTGTGGCTAACCGTCTCATTTAAATTTTGATGTCAGCTGGGTGACATAGCTCAACAGGAAAAGGCCCTTGACACACAAGCCTGATGATCTTTGCTTGATCTTCAAAACTTGAGGTGGAAAAAGCGATCTCATCCCACCAAGTTGTCCTCCAGTCTCTATACATGCGCAGACCCCATGCACACCATGCATACAGTACAAGCATATAGTACAATAAAATATGATTTATTTTGATCTTTCTCAATTATACTTTCTAAATTTCATACCATAATTGATAGTTTATTTAATATATTTGTAAAACACAGTAATGACCAGTGGCCACAAATGAGCGTTTCTGATATCTCTGATTTATCTAATGGCTCCAAAATATCTTATAACTTTGACAAAAAATAAACAAACAAAAATTTCCCATCATCTAATTGAAAACAATTTCTAGACTTGGTAGTATATATTATTCAATTTATTTTTTGAGAAAATACATATTGTTTATTATCTATCAAAACAATATTTTACTATCTCTTATGTTAAGTAAGAATTAGGTGCTGTAAAATAAAGGTAAAATAACTCTTCATGCCTCCCCCCAAAATCCTGTAAAATCCCCTGGAAAGTGAGGTCTACTCATCATGAAATTCTCCTTTCCTTTTTTCTCCTCCTCCTATTATTGTGTGTTTCTGTGTCTGTCTCTGTGTGTGTGTATGTGTGTGTGTATGTGTATGTGTGTGTGTATGTGTGTGTGCTTTGCAATTCATACAACACTGTTGTAAAAGTGAGAGTTTGTTTCATTTTCATGGCCAAGGCACACAGATAGCATTGAAGAGTTGAGCATCATGAAAGGCTGGAGATCAGTCACATCACACTTTGTGCTCTACCTGATACAGAGACATTCTGAAGAGATGTACAATGTCTTATAAAATTACAGCTGAACTGTAAATTGTCCTGACTTTTAAAAGAATACTGTTTGTTTCAAAGTCTGTTCAATTAAGAGTTAAACTAAATAATAAAACTCACAGAAGGCAACAGAGTTATCTCTATGACTATAAACATTTGGGGGACAGTGGTAAAGTATCAAGGCTTTGGAATATTTTTATTTTCTTTATTGTATAGCTGAGAGGGGGCAAGAGTTTGAATTAACTAATATATTGCAAAATGGGCTGAAGGAAAAAAACAAGAACAGAAACTGAGTATCAGTGGAAAAACTCTTTGCAAGTCAGGAAAAATAATGATGTCACCAAGTAGAATGAGAGCTCAGTCTGTTGCCCTTAATGTGTGAGGCAGAGATGATGGGGGAAATATGAGTTATGTTTATAATAAGTGATGGTTCAGTGTTACTTGGGAAGCTAGACAACATGCATGCAAGCCAAGTGAAACAGATATGTCTTTCCTTAGATGTGCTGAAAAGCATGATTGATTCACCTACAGATGAAAGTCGGCATTCCTGAAATACCTGGGAGTGGGGGACAAACAAATGTGATGAGGAGGGATACCTAAGCTTTAATTAGAAAATCCTCAGTCAGTTGCTCCCTAACAGACCAAGAAGAACACTTCACATGGTGCTTCAGGAAGAAGCCTGCTCAAAAGACACACTGAAGCAGCCTGACACAGCTAAGGCAGTGTCCACTCCACTGTCATGACTTCTGTCCCATTGAGTATCATGAACAGTTAGCGATCTTTGTGCAGTAGTTACATGAAGCAAGGAAACAGACATTAAGGAAAAGCAAAGAGAAGGTCAAGAAGAGAGAAGAGATGATCATGCCCTGGGAGCGCACAGGGTGGTCAAGAGTTCCTGAAGCCCCATGTCAGAGAAGCAGAAAGCCTCATTAAACCTACACTCTAAAGCTGTCCCAGCTTCCCATGCAGCTGTGCTGCACTTGCCGAGGAGGCAAAGGTGTCAGATGCTTTAAAAATCATTTTTAAAACGATCACCCCAGGGCCTCCCTTTCACCACGCAAGATATAAAGCACTTGACTTGTGCCTCTTCAGAGCCCAACTCACTTCATAAAAGAAGAAATAAATGGCTGATGCAACAACAGTGCTTGTAGCTGGACAGGGAATAGCAATGGTGGAAGCAGTTTGCGGTTCATTTCTGCTTTGCCTGCAGCAATTGTGGGGTTAGTTTCTCCAATCGTGCTTGGTAGATATTAACAGAAAGTCTTCCTTCAAGGGCATTGATATGAGCATCTATTTAGAAAAAGAAGAATGACTGGGGGCCACAAAACCTGCACAGCACATTCACAATGCACATACATTAATTTATACTATCCTCCAATAGAAACAGAAATCAGAATTAGTAGACATTAGTGTCAGCTTGTTCCTGCTGACTGAAGCTCATATGCTCATAACATGCTTCCCACAACTCTATCCTTCCTGACTGGAGCTCATATGCTTCCTACATGTATACCACTGGAAGTAAAATATGTGCTTTGGACAATGAGACCCCACTTCTTCAACACTTCAAGCATCTATTTGTTGGGGGAGGCTGCTCATTCGTTCCTGGCCACTTAGACCTGAAATAATCACTCACAAACTGTATTATTTGCAATACTGTTTAGCCAATAGCTTAGACATATTGCTATCTCGGTCTTATATCTTTGGCTTATCCATTTCTATTAATCTGTGCACCAACACTTGACTGTGGCTTACTGGCAAGGTTTCAGCGTGTCTGTCTCTGGCCACAGCTCCATGGCTTCTCACCAACTCTGCCTTCTTTCTCCCAGCATTCAGTTTAGTTTTACCTGCCTAGCTCTGTTTCGCCCTATCACAAGCCCAAGCAGCTTCTTTATTCATTAACCAATAAAAGCAACACATATGCAGAACAGAATCCCACATCACCTATTATTCTCCTAATAATAAACATTCAGATGTACACGTTAATAAAAGAAAATATTTTATTTTTTTGAAATGTGAAATAAAGTGTCTATGGGCTTGCACTATAAAAGAAAAAAAACATGATGATGGTGATGATAATGATTATGATGACGATGATTATTTAGTTTATTAAATGGTAAGAGAATTCTGTCTGGATTTTCTATTTCCTTAGTTCTCTATGCCTTCACGTTCATAAATGGTGGTGAGAGCCCACATATAGGCTCTTGGATTGATGAGTTGCAGTGATGGGTTCCTATTACATATTCCTCCTCTTTCCACATACCATGGTGTGGTTCACCTTAAGAGGAGTACTGCTGACTCATAGTGTTCCATGGAACCTCAGCAAACGATATTGAAACAGAGGTTCAGTAGAGGTAAGTTTATTCCCATGGGAAAATGACTTGCTGAGGACAAAGGGAGCTCTGTAGACAACATCTACATGAGAATGATACCTTTCTGGATTTCCCACCATTATACTCTGAGATAACTACAGCTGCAGCTGGGACATGGCACACTGGAGAGGTTAGTAACAGAGTGAGAGAAATACATGGTGGTTCCCTTAAACCATACATTATACTCTGAGATAACTACAGCTGCAGCTGGGACATGGCACACTGGAGAGGTTAGTAACAGAGTGAGAGAAATACATGGTGGTTCCCTTAAACCATACATTATACTCTAAGATAACTACAGCTGCAGCTGGGACATGGCACACTGGAGAGGTTAGTAACAGAGTGAGAGAAATACATGGTGGTTCCCTTAAGCCATACATTTCATGGTGACTTATTGGGTGTCATGGTTTATTACTCATATGTGTTGTTTGGTTTTTAAAAACAACTTTGTGTGTTATCTTAGTCAGCAGAAGTTAACCACCTTCCCTATAGTAAGAACCATTAGCCTCATCCTCAACAATCTTTGTGAGCATACACATAATATTCTTAATAGATAAATGCCACAAACCCAAATACACTCTCTTTTGTGCATTTATGCAATATCTGTATTAATTTGCTCCCTATAGCAAAGTCTAGTCAGAGAAAATGGATAAAAAGATTTCTGGCAATAAATTGTATATTTTAAATAAAAATTCATCAAAATTTAATATTAGTTATTTTCAGTTCCAATGCAGAAAAATTTAAGTTAATATAGAGCTTTGATCTTTTCTCTCTTCATCATGTTAATTCTGAAGCTTGTGGATTCTCAGAACTCTTTCCCTTCCTTATTATTCTATCGCCATATAGCTTTCTTTCTCCCCTCCAGACTTGAAGGTCTCTGGAAGATTCTGTCATGTCTTTAAAGTCACCATTACATGTGGTGCCTAAAGACTACAAGTATTTATAGAAAAAACAAAAATAAAATTTATCCAGAACTGTTATGCTATTGATACTTTCTAAACACATTCTTTCCTTTCTTTGTTTTTGTTTAGTTATTGACACATACAGGAGTTTGAGCAGTCTTGACACAAAAAAGCTAGGGAGAAAGAATCCTGTGATTTTCCCAGTTGGCCTCTGTCACCTCTTAGAAGTATTTGAAGGGCTCAGATGACTGTACGGTATTATGTGGGAATATATTTAGTTACATCTCCACCACAAAACCAGATTATATTCAGGGTACTGTTCTGGCTTTTTAAATTATTTTTTTAAATTTTATATATGTATATTACATTTACACAATTTTCCCTCTATATCCATCTTCCAACTCTCCCAAGTCATCTTCTACCTCAATCCTCTAACTCTCAAATGCATGTTCTCTTTTGCTTACATATATATGTATATACACACACATACACACACAGAAATGAATGTATAAATCTACACTCTGGTCCACTTAATGTTGCTCATATATACACACATACATACATATATGCATACATACACATATAACAAAGACTGACCAGTTGGTATTAGGTAACTAATTAGTGGGCTCATACTGGTACAGTCTAATTCTCCTTCTAAGTAGACACGAATTGTCTGTAGATCTTCAACTAAGAGTGGTTTTCCAACTGACTCTTTGCTGCCTTAAATTTACAATTAAATTAGCCACGACAACAACCTATATAGCATCTGCTGGAATTACCACTCTTTAGTGTCCCATAGTTTCTTCTGCTCAGATTTAGTGCACGTAGTTTACAATGCCATCAAACTTGATTTGAAAATTTTCAAGACTCCTTTTTTCTTGTTACATGAAGGTTTCAAAATGAAGTGTGAGTATGCAGGCCCTGACTTAAACTATTTGAGGCATTTTTACTTTTCATTCAACCCATAGTGAAAGTTTGTTATGTGGTATCTGATGAACGTGGAAACAGAAGGAAAGGCAGACATATCTACCCATAGAACAAGACATATCCCTAATGTATTGGTGAAACAATCAGACATACAGGTTACAGCAAAGGGAAAATTTCTGCTATCCATGTTAGCTGATATTTGATTATATCCTTACCTTTGGAATGGAGGAAGGTGCAGAAAGTTTGTATACTCCAAATGGGTTTGTTTAGAAAGAACAAGGATTTTCAAAGGTAATACAAAAAAGTGTACAAGATAATACAAAAAAAGTGGCAAAGAATGGCTATTTATTTAGGTTAGACAGCCCAAGATTATTTGGTGCCAGACTTGGTGTAGACCAGTTCTCCATGATTCTTGAGTTGATCAGCAACATGGAGATTTTAGTGCAGGTGTGGCTTGTTGATGTTTTACTGAAAATTCAAGTTCACATCTTGTACCAAAATTTTGTTTAAATCATAATTTCTTCATGTAATGAAATGAAAGTATATTTAATGCTCAGGAATATTTATCATTGCATTATCACACATACACAGATGTTCGAGGGACAAACTAGATATAGATGATGAAAGATTGGCTAAATATATACGTACACCTTGGAATTTAAAAGTTAAAAGTTGTGTTTTGGAAAATAGTTAATGGAATGGGGAAAATGTCCACGTTGGAGACTGAACTGGATGACTGTAGTGGTTTTTATTTTATTTTTTTGTAATTATCTGTGTTTTTCAAATTTTTATAATGAGCAAGAATTATTTATAACCACAGGAAAATATATCACCGAAGAAAAAAAGAAATAATGTGTTTTAATATACACTTTATAATATAATGTATTTTATAATATAATATATAAGAATTAAATTTTAGTAATGCCTTTTAAGTGGATTTTTCAAGCTTCTCATGTCAAGTGCTTCAAAACACATAAAGTTTGGAATCCTTGCATGGGAAACTTGTGAAGAGCCTGTCTTTTTTTTTTTAATTTTCATTTTTTCCCTGTGGAAGCATTATTGAGATGTGTAAGCACAGAATCCCATGGGTCCATGAACCGAGTCTGGTCAACTGCCACAGATGTAATATTCTGCATAGCTGTGACAATGTTTCAGCAAAGAAGAAACTGAGTCATAACCTCCTGCTGTACTTAAAAGGCATGGAACAGTGACAGGGCAGGAATTTACCATGTGCAGGTATATTGGGCTACATCCACACCAGTATTTGTCTGCAGACAGTTGAAGGCATCTCACAGATCAAAGACAAGATCATGTCAAAGACACAGCTTGAGTTACAGCATCTCAGTGAAGTTTCACCTGTCTCCTCACCTCAGAATTTAGAAGATTTCTCTCCTATCTGACATTCACTTAACAATGAAGCCAAATAATTCAAGCAGAAAGTGTCCAAGATTTAATTTCAGCATTAAGACTCCTGAATAATTAAGGTGATAAAGGATGTTGTATTTTTAGCATTTTCTGTATCACCTTCTTCCTGACATGCCATTCAAAATATCTAAAAAATACTGAAATCAATTTTTAATTTTTATAATATATCCAAATATGGGTTAATTATATTATTAAAATGCATGCTGTCAGAGAACTCATATGTTCCCTTCTATGAGGTTATGAATTCCTTGCTTTAGTGAATGATGGTAATATATAGTGAATTTTTTTAATGATGTGAGTGTAACCTAAGATAAATAATTCCTTGTTTATCAGTATATAGAAGAATATTGAACATTCTAAAATGAGATTAAGGAATAAAGAAATTACTAGAATCGTCTTTATATTGCTGATGGAGAATCTACAGATTTTTGTGTAGACATAAGAAGTTCAGTTTAGATCTCTGCTTAAAAGATACAATTTCTTTGCCTGCTTGTGGTACCAATTTCTTCCTACGGGATTGCCTCATCCAGCCTTGACATGAGGGTTTACGCCTAGTCTTATTACACCTTGTTAGTCTGTGTTCTGTTAATATCAATGAGAGGCCTGCTTTTTCTTAAGGGAAATGGAGGGGCAGTGGATCTGGGGGAGAAGGGAGGTAGGGGAAGCTGGGAAGAGAGGAAGAAAGGGAGGCAGAGGTTGGAATGTATTGTATAAAAGAAGAATAAAGAAAAAAGATACAATTTCATGTGTCTTCAGAAAGTCATAACTAATGTTCATTCTCTTGAATAAACATACTCTGAAGTTTCTAGATGTTTCAATGAATAAAGTGCAGCAAGCACAGCTTGAAATCACTGCTTGGCTAAGTGATTGACTTCTGGATAACTAAGGTTACGGTGAGAATTATTTCAGGTAAAAACAGAAAGTCTGTACAGAATGCTGATGTTCCACATTGGATTCTTAAGTCAGAGTGCTGTGCAAATATCAGGATGTTTCTAAATTTGTATAAAAATATAACTTCTTTATTTTAGTAACTTAAATATTTAGGTCTTCCCCATTAGAATGAACATAAAAATTGTCATGACTGTGTTACTATACTTGGGCTTTAGTCCTCATTATAAATTAGAGAAAATTTCACTTAAAATGTAATGTTTTGCAGATTTTTCTATGGATCTTTTACATGTTAACAACTTGGAAATGAAATAGTTAATATAACCTGTTTTACAATGTATTTAAACTAGTTGATCATGATCTCATATTAAAGGTTTTGATTTCTATATTTATTTTGCCTTTTCCTTTGAGAAGAATCAATAGGGTTCATCAAACTGAGAAGAGTGATCTACTGCCCATCACATCATTAAGATGTATTGTTCTCAAAAGTTCTCCAAATTCTCCCTTTTCCATAAGCTATTTATCACACTGACATGTCCTCTCTCCTTGACTTCCAGTGTATGGCTCAATACGATCTTCTCTATTTCTTCATTGTATCAAGCCACAGTTGTATTTGATATTGTAGTTCTCTCACAAATCTGAATACTGTCTCAGTTGGTGCAAGTTTAGGGTTGGAACTGGTGTCAGTCTGTGCCAGCTGGAGGGAGCTGATTTATTAGGAACCTTGAGCACTGAAGCATTTTTGCTGCATTGTCCTGATAAAGCTATAATTAAATTATATACCCATAGATTACATGATATACACATAAAAATTAAGCTAATGATGAATGATATTTCATGTGAGTTTAATAATTTAATCATCTATATATTGCCCTTCTCTGAAGGACTCCAAAATATGAAATTTTGCAATTGTTTTTTCAAATAATCATATGATCTTTTTAAAATTGCATTTTAATGACAAAAACATGAAGATAACCTCTTGTTTCTTTGAGCTTTCTGCTATGAGAAAACTACACAGCAGTAGGCTGGAGAGGTGGCTCTGCATTTAAAGACATATCCTGCTCTTGTGGAGGACCCTGAGTTCAACTCTCAGTATCCACATGTGCCAGCAACTAGCTGCTTATAACTCCATCTCTGAGGGATCCTGTGCCTCTGGCCTCCTCAACCACCTGCATATACTCATTCACACACACACACATGCACACACACACACACACACACACACACACACACACACACACACACACACATAAGGAAGAGATATCAATCACCAGAAGACTTGAGTTCTATAATGCTATGATTGCTGCATAAATAAGGAAGCTATGCCTAAAAGACAGAGGATAGAATGTACTGTAAATTGAAATTAAGGGGATAGAAGGAGACCTTCTTCAGTAGCTAGGGACATTTGATACTTTTAGGGAGGACCCAAGTTCATATAACAGCACCCACAAATGATGGATGACTCACATTCTCCTGTAACTCCAGGTCTAGGTGGTTTGATTTTTTCTTTAGTTCTTAGAGGCACATTCAGATGTACACAAGTGTGTGTGCATGAACACACACACACACGTTAAACAAAACCAAGAATGCTCATTCCTTAGCTCATTTACTAAAATATTCACTGAGTGTCTGCTCTCAAAAAAAAAATTGCCTTTTTAGATCCAAGACATATAGCAGAAAATTAGTCACACTGATCCCTATGAGTCAGTGAGGAAGTGGATTATATGGATAATGAAGCAGTTTAAAATATATGTAGATAATTGGTTGTGGGAGGTATCTTTCCAAAAACACCTAAATTATTTGCACATTTAACATAGTTGATGAAGTGTTTTGTTGAGCTCAATTTACATTAAAATATTGCGAGTTTGGTTATTAAATCTTTGTATAACATAGTTCTGATACAAAAAGGAAAAATATTTCTAGGTACCTAAATAAATGCACACACTGTCAGGGAACTATTGAAAGGCTTAGGCAGATATTTAGATAAAGTGGAAGTCATGTCAAAAGAGTGAAGGAGCCCTAGCTCATAGTAAACCCATTAAAAGTGCACTCATGCTGAAATAGAGTTACATAGCATTGGCTAATTTAGGAGATTCCAACACAAAAAAAAGTTAAATAATGATATGTAAATGTAAATCCATTAGGTTTTGTAGTTGCTGACATTCCAACTTGATTTTAATGACACAGAAACTGATTTGAAAATGTTTTTGAAGCTCTTTGTTCTGTGAGAAGACAGTACCACAAATTTTTGCAAAGACACAAGAATTACTATTTTTTTATTTACAAAAAGAAAATACGCCATTGAAGTACCCTTTGCATGAGACTTGATTTTACCAATATGCAGGCTTGACTATTCTCCACAAGCTAAGTAAACTCAAAACGGTGTCTCAGGTCTGAAAATCACACACTTTGCTGGGGATTCAGAAAGCAATAGAGAATTCAAACAGTTTGCAGGTCATTTGACATCCCAAAATTTGGCAGTTTAAGGCAAATTAGTTAAAGGTAATTGATAGTTTGATATGCTCAACATCATAGTTAGATGTATAAATAAATGCTTCATGACACATTTATTTGAAGAATGCTCAAGCCAGAAATAATACTTGTGCAGAACCTATTCACAAACTCTATAAACAAAGAACATTTTATATGAAAACGTGAGCAGTTTATACATCAGCTCCGAAACAGAGTGACATTTCACCAGTGTTAAGACCATGCAACCTGAAGACTGAAGGCTTCGGGAAGTGGTTCTTGCTACTACTCCATCCGACGGCAAGAGTAGCTCTGAGACTACTGCCTTTAGAACTTCAGACAAGGCAAAAGCCCTGGCAAGCTGCATGATTTTCCTCGCAGGATCTGATGCAGATGCTACTGCAACTGCACTATGATCGGCAAATTCCTTACTGTACCCTGAAAGCCCTGCCTCCACGAAGACCGTACCGCTCTCCCTGAGCAACAGCAATCACAGCCCCCTTTGCAGTACGTCACCCGGTCCACACAACATGTGCTGTCAAGCAGACACTGTAGACTTGAATATTGAATAACAGGTTCAAAACAGCCAAGGAATCAGAAGTAGGAGAAAAAGAAAAGTGCCCTGCCCATCCTTCTCCATTAGAATGAGCAGGAAAGTTTATAAAGTCACAGTCGGCAGCAGGGTGGAGACTTGCAAATTCCTTACACTTCCTGTGTCCTCAACTCTGACATTCCCTGAATGTTTTTCTCCAGTTATTCAAATTATTAAATAAGAAGACCCGTCAGTTATATAAGGGAGACAATCAAATCATAGTTACATTTTATTTACTATGAAGATCTCATTTTAAGAAAGGAAATATGCATTTATTGAGCATTTAGCAACAAAAAGCACCAAGCAAAAGCATTGCCTATTGTCCCTAACTTTATCATTTATCTCAAATATTTATTCTTTCTCAGTAGCATTTGGTAGATCTCAACACCATTGTTTTAGAGACACTTACATAGCCAGGTAATTTGCTCACAGAGAAAATAGCTAGTGGTAGAAAAGGTATTTAATTGCAAAGCCTGCTTTGTTGTTAATTTATTTACTGTATTATGAGTACAACCTCTCATCTCCCAAGAAACAAATGTTCTCCATGCAGGTGAAAGATTACAACAGTTTACCATAACTTACATTCCTTACTTCTAAATACCATAAAAAAATAAACATTCAAGATAAAGTACTGGATTCCCCAGGGCTGTAAGTCACTGGGGTTTTCTTTTCATTAGACGACTTACAACTTACGGTCTGTGTTTCAATGGCTTCTTTTAAATTTTCCATTTTGTTTTATTACATCCTACAATCTTTAAAGCCCCTCTCCATTTAATTTGAGTCTTGAATACCTCTCCCATTTTTGACTGGCATGAAACAATTCTTGGTTAATAAAATTGATTTTTGTGGTTTCTTATATATTTTTTTAAAAAATTATATGTTGTTTCCTTTTGAAATAATGGGGTGAGGTTTATCTTTTGAATATTCAATTAAGCATAAATGCAGTCACTATTATCTTGTCAAGAAAATGATAAACCAATTTCCTATAGCTTATTTTTTTCTTAAATCCACCCAACCATACCTTGTGGGTCTGAAGAGGGGCCTCAGTGCTTAAAAGCAAGTACTGCTGTTTTAGAGGACTCATATTTGATTGCCATCACCCAGACCAGGCAGCTCACAACGGCCTGCGACTCCAGCTCCAGGGTGTCTGATGTCTTCTTCTTTCCTCTGCACGTGTCAAATTTTGTACAAGTGTACAAACTATCCTTTCACTGCCTCATATACACACCAACTAAAAAACTGAATTAATCTAAAAATAAGTACTTTGCTATTTATAGATGATTTACATGATCCCAGCATTGAAAATTAATTGACATTGTACCCAAAGTGTTTGTACCATAACTTAAAATCTCCTAGCTATGTGAAATGGAAAAGGAACTTACTTCATGAAATTGCCCTTAGCACAAACGGGATGCTGTTCTTATCTCTGCCAGCATTAAGGGTTATGAAATCCCTCCGGAATTAAAACTAAATCTGTCCAAAACTTTCTAACCATGAAGAGAACATGTCTTGTAAGCAATGGAAATTCAGAGCAGATCTCCTAACAAACTAAAGACTCAGGGAAGTCAGTCTTAACCCTACCCCTATATGTGTCTGTTCCTCCCTCTCCAAAGTCCCTGCTGCATGGGTCTAACTTTGCTTACATCCACCCTGTCAATGTAACAGTAGTCATCAAGAAGCTTCCAGGCATTATGGAAAATAATAATGTGTATTTCCAGCACAAAATGTGCCTACTTATTTACCAATTTCAGAGTGAGAAAAAATAGAATATGTTTTCAAAGAAAGAGGGAGCAAGACACAGTGAATTGGGGTCTAAAGTACACTGAAGACAAGAGCCATGTCTGGGCTATTCCTGCCCATTTCTCAGCTTCACATTAAAGAGGAAAAATATGAAAATTATATGGAATAATTTGATAGCTAATTTAGACATTTATGTAAAAAGTCTTTTATCACATTATGTTTTGTACAATTCTAAAAGTTGAGTTGGCAGGATTTCAGCAACTCATTTCTTTATAATGAAAATTGGGAGTAACACTTCCATCCCATGCCACGTGGCTGGGGAGGGTGCTAAACGCAGTCTGGGCTTTCTAACCCTAGCCCTTGAGAGGACTCCAGCAAGATCACTGCACCAACCAGGAGCCCACTTGGCACCTCTGCACAGGGCAGTCGGGCACTATTATGGTCTCTTTGTGGTGAGGAAGTATGGTCCTGCCCAGGGCCACAATGTATTGAATAGGACAAGGAGAACCACACATAGGCCTGGGGCAGTCTGCCCTGGGCTCCAAGGGCATCTTACGGTGCCAGCAGACAGCTACTACTATGGTGAGCAAATGTATGGTGTGATGTGGGAGAGAGATAAAGACAGAGGGTTCATGTCCTGTGGGCAGGCCAATATCTGAAGAGGTGAAGAGTGGGCTGAGGTGGGTGGCTTCACTGGTACCCATGGCCACGGTAAAGTCTGGATCTGAGCTGCTTTTCGGGTACGCATTTGGGCTCATGGCACTGATGCAGCTGTGATCTCTGTTGCTGTCGATGGCTCCTGATACCACCAAAGACTAAGAAGATGGGGCTGTACAAAATTGGCTCCACCCTTCACTGGCTGCAACCCTAGGAAAACTTGCTCCTTCACTGGATGGAGCACTCAACAGAGAGAATCCTACCCCTCATCCAGGCAGCACACTCTCACTGACCCTGTTCACAGGGGCATGGGCAAGCTGGCCCTTCGAGCATGAAATTTGGAGAGCAGGTTGTGCCCTCTTTTATACCATGTGGTGGCATGGGTAGGGAAAGACAGCCTTCTCCCCTCACCACCTGCAGCAGGTGGGGAATCTGATCCCCTTACAAGATGCAGCGCTCTGGAGAACAGGCCCTGAGCCTCTCCTGAGCAGCACAGTAGAGTTGACCCTGTAGACAGGGTCATGGCTGAGCCAGGCCTGAGGGTGTGATTGGATCATAGCTGGTACTGTCTTCCTCCTCTGTGGTGTGGTGGTGGGAAAATGCTTTCCACCCCACCCCGGACCCCTCCAGCTGGCAAGAGAGCTGCCCTCCCCATGGTGATATGGGTGAGGAAGAGTTGTCTCTCCTTACGCCTTGCCCCTCACTGCCTGAGACACACAAGGGAGCCCACTCTCCCCATTATCGTCTCAGCACTGGGGAAAGCAGGTCCTGCTCCTCTCCTATGGAGTACAATAAAGCTGACCCTCTTGGAGGTGGAGGCGATGGGTGAGCTGGCCCTGAGGGTGTGAGAGTGGGATAGCTGGCCACACTCGCCTAGTCTGCCATGTGGTAGTGAGAACAAGGGAAAGATGCCCTTCCCCCTTTGACCCTACCATCTGTAGTGGATGAAGAAACGAACCCTTTCCCTTACCAGCTGCAGCACTTGGGAAAGCAGACCCTGAACCTCCACTGGGCAGCACAGCAGAGCTGACTCTCTGGACAAGGGTTTGGGTGAACTGGCCCTGAGAACATGAGCATTGGAGATGTGTCCCTGCCCATCACCAGCCGCAATGCTTGAGAGAGTCGTCCCTGCACCTCTCTTGGGCAACACAGTAGAGCCAGTCCTGGTGGTGCAGGTGTAGGAGAGCCAACCCAGAGTGTGTCAAAGAAGGAGAACTGTTCATTGCTGCAAGGAGTGAACTGGCCAAAGCAATATTGTTGGTGAAGACTGCGGAGAGCTGGCTGGCTGACCTTTCTTTGCAGTGAACACTTGCAAGTAAACATATATGGGCAAAGGGTTTACTGCATGACACACTGTGTCACACTGCAGATTCTATGTCGAGATTTTTTCCTTTTCTGTTTTCTTTCTTTCTTTCCTTCCTCTCTCTCTCTCTCTCTCTCTCTCTCTCTCTCTCTCTCTCTCTCTCTCTCTCTCTCTCATTTATTTTGGGAGGAGGTTGCAAAGGCACAGGGTGGATATGAAGGGACAGAGAAATGAATCAGATCAAGATGCATGATGAGGAAGACACAAAGAATAAATAAAAAGAAATTTTAAAAAGGTTGTTTAAAAATACCATGAAAATTGGCCCTGCATCCTTCAGAAGGTGGACACGGAAAATAGGTCATGGCACCTGCCATGCAGACACAAGAGAAAAGTTCTAACTCTGGAGAAATTTGACTGCCGCTGCGGCTGTGTTCCTCTGTTTGCACACATGCTGATTTCCAAAACCCAAAGAAGAAATTTGTTCAATGAATGCCATTGTCAAGGTGCCCAGGAATTGGTCTTCTGTTTTTAATATCTTTAATATTTTAAAAATATTCTTACTGTACACATGATACATGTGTAGGTACGCATGTGCCACAGTGTGTATGTGGACGCCAGAGACCAGCCTAGTGAAGTAATTCTCCTTCCACCTTTAAGTGGATGGATTCCAGAGTTTGCATTCAGATTTTCAGGCATGTATGTTGAGTGCCTTTAACTCACTGAGACATCGCCTAATCCCAGTAATTTTTCTTTTAATAATTTTTTAAGGTTTTTCTTAAAGTAGTATTACTGAAAATTTTAACATGACTTAAGTTATTTGGTTTTAGTTATAATAATCTTAAAATTTGTCATTAGCTCATGTGTATTCCTGAGATATCATTAAGTAATTATCATATATAAAATTCCATAATGTTGGACAAAAATAAAGTTGAATATAGATTATACATGTGTTCAGTATAATTTTCTATTTTCCTATTGTCTCTTCAATTTTTAACAGATAAGGGCTTGCACACTGAATTTCTATATTTTGGTCTTTTGTGTTATTAATCATAAAATGGAACAGTAGTTTTGCAAATTAAAACTGTATAGTAATTAAAAGCAGCAGCAAAACAATCCAGTCAAATCTACTACCCTATTGTGGTCTCACAGTAACGTCTTCCTAATTTTGAACATCAGATCCAATACCTATTTTAACATGTTTGTATTGATGAAATACCTTAGGCATAATATTTAAATGCCATAAATTTATGTCTTTTGTTGCTGGTAGGTGGTTAGACCAAGATGAATTCTGCATCTACAGGTGTGGGGGGTCTCTGCAAACCGCAGGTAAGGCAGAGCAATGGTCCTCATGGGGATCTAATTCAACTTGAGTCAGTACCCTGGGTTGCTTCAAACTTCTGAAGTTTTGCACTGGGAAGTTTTATTTTAGACATATTGAAGTACAGAACAGTTTGGGGAAAATGTTTCTAGGTGAAACAAATTTCCATGTGCACAAGGAGGCACAATCACAATGAATCTCTTTTCAAAGTACTTCTTCCATGAAGATGGGTTCTAGAGATAAGCTACAGGTCTTACCTAAAGAGCCAGGGAAAGACCGTGTGTGGTCTTGGTCATGTTTCTTTCTACTGGGATCAGAGTGACTGGACTGAGTATTCATTTTTAAGTGACTTGAAGACAGGAAGAGAGGCAGAGACTGAATGGTCATCAGCTCTGATGGGAGTGCGTTGTTGGGGCTTCCCATTTCTTGTGTGAAATGATTTGGAGTACTAGTGACTGTATGCTTGATTGTATAGCTTTCTGAAGCTGATGTCAGGACACTGGAAAAACAATCAAAGGAAAGAAACAGAAGGTGCTTGTTTTGAACTCAAAACCATGAACTTAAAATTTTCCCAGTAAACCTGATCATGGGAATTGTGGTACACAATAGGTGAAGGCAATAGAAAATATTTAGTATCAAAATTTGTTTACCAAGGTTCTTGTCTTTTGATTTTCCTGACATTGAGGGAATTATGAGCTATTTGTGACTCTGCTAATAAATATTGTCAATCACTGTGTGATTTTTCTTTTACAAGTTTTATTTGAGTGTTCCACATAAAAAGCAACAAACACAGGTACTGATAAATATAAGCATCACCTTGATCTGAAAAGAACCCCATCACCTTGGTTGGAAGTACTACGGTTTGCATCTGAGATGTTCTCCCAGACCTCAGATTGAAGGTTTTGTCCTGACTCTGACCCTATAAGAGAGCCTCAATTAAATGTTTTTCTTTATGAAAGTTGCCATGTTCATGGTATTGCTTCACAACAAAAGGACATTGACTAAGATCCCATGATCCCTCATGGTGTACAGGTGCATATGCACTCAAATCATCCACACACATAAAATGCATGAATAAACAAATCTTAGCAGTTTTTTTATGTTACAAATCTAGCATATGGATTTGACTTAGTATTTGAGTTGAAAATTTTGCAGCTGACTCTTAATTAGTCTTCTTTCCACTTCTCACAGGGTCTTGAACTGTGAGTGTGATCATTTTCTGTCTGTCTACTGTGTACTCACATCTTCAGTTATGAGACTTTTTAAAGTATCATGTCATCTTTTGAAGCTGCAGCTGATTCGTTCATATTCTCTAAAATCTGCTCATTATTTTTTTCAGCATTTTTCTCTTGTCTTGGATGATTTAAATTTCTTGCTATAAACCTATTAATACATGTTCAGCATTTTAACCCATTATTCTCATGGTGGGAAGTATGGCCACATGCAAGCAAACATGGTGCTGGCCACAAAAACATTCCATGGAGTTACATTTATAGATGGTTCTAAACTATAATACAGTGCTGAGAATTGAACTTGGAAACTCTGGAAGAGCAGTCAGACATGTTGAGACATCTCTCTAGTCCCCTAAAGGAAAGTTTTAAATTTTTTTAGAGAATTCAGTTCTATGTGACCTAATAATGTCAAACTCAGATTATTATCCTGATAAATACTGCAGAGTAGAATATAGATCATATTTCAAAATAAAAGGCAGCTAGTCTCATTCTGTCCCTGCACTGGCAGGTAGGGCTTTGTAGAAACTTAGGATTCAGTTTTAAATGAGTTATGACACAGACATAATGCTCTCAGTTGTACATTCAGAAGTGGGAGCTGTCATTTCAGTTCCAGAACTGTCATCTCTGGTATGAAACACTGGGTCAGGAACAGCAGAAAATGGGTAATATTGCTTGCCCACAATGGGTCTTCAAACACATTCAAGTGGAGTTAAAGTGATGGAAAACTGCAATTTCTGCTTCAAATGTTTCTTCTGTGGCTCTTGGAAGACTTTTCTCAAGTGGAATCTCTCTGTTATCCAGCTGCCAAAATAGTCAGGAGAGCACAAGTTGATGCAATTCCTAGGTTTTGGAAATAGCATGTCCAATATCATAACCACAAACTTATTCCTTTCACCCAGTTATGTGTAAATACATGACAAAGGTGGACAGTCTCTAGCAACATTAAACAATGGACAGGAGATGTTACCAGGGAGAAATGGTTTTTAATTTCTCACAAGCAGTAAATGGATTAGAAGTCGTGTTGCTGAATATGTGCTTACTTTGTTATGGCTGAGGAGATGAGAGCCCTGATTCAAAATATTAGTTGGTATGTCAAAAGACATTGGGAAATATGCACTTTTGTGGGCTATATGAATTTTATTTCAAAATGTTAATTTTGTTCTAGCAAGAGGAATTTAGTTTTCCATATCTGATTTTGAGATTCATAATTTGTATTCAATTAGTGTTTTAAGAACATATTACAAACTGTGCTATAGATAGCAGTTTATTTTTCCCTCAAAGTCAGATAATCACTGTAGAGAAGAAAATTATATACTTTTTAGGTTAGATGGAGATGCTTAATTTTGTCACATAGTGTGGTGCTAAAATTTCCTCAAGTAATATGTTCTCCAAGAATCTTAAAGGACTTGGCTCTCACAGGTATGAATTGAATAAGCAGTGGAGACTTTGGAATGTCTCCTTTCTTTAATTTGTAGAGAAGGAGAGCCTCAGTAAGTCACATTGGTAGACAAAAATGACAAAATGTGTTACCATGTTTTGTGTCTCATTATACGTTTTGTTCACACAGATAATAAGGCCTTCTTTCCAAGTTCAAGAAATGTGGAAAGTTTCTTATCAAGTTACTTAAACCATTGTTTAATATTTTAAAGTAGACAGAGTAAGGCAAACTCCAATCATCCTGAAAAAATGCAGCCATGTAAATTTCACTGAATAATGGAAGTATCCTTGAGATGAAGAAATATTTTAAGATATTAATGATGAACATTCCAAAAGTAAGCAAACCAAAAGTATTTGGTTTTACCCTAGGGTCTCTGGGACACCTGGTTTTGCTTCCTGGTCACCTAAGCAGTGCTATTTACTGGTCCCATATCCAGGAGTGGGCCTTAAGTCAATATAGACATTGCTTGGCTACTCTTGCAAGTTCTGTGCCACGACTGTCCTAGCATGCTACTTATAGGCAGGACAGATTGTAGGTTAAAGGATTTTAGGCTAGGTTTTCATTTGCCTTTCTCATTTGGAAGCCCAAAGAGTACCTCCCTGCACCACAAACACTAGAGTGAAGATTCTATGTAGGTACCTGTTATCTTCAGTAATGAGGCACTTCCGTCAGTTTGCAGCAAATAACCAAATGTTTTGTCAAAAGCCTGGGTTTGAGGGGTATTTCCATGGAACCCTTTTAGACAACAACACAAGCATATGCAATCTAGTCTTGGCATTGGAAGCCTCATTTGATGATAAATGATGAATCATTAGGCATCATTATTAAGAGACATCGTTAAGATCAGCTTCTTATATTTTAGGAAGTTTCCACTACACTAGGTCTCCATACTATCTCTCAAACACTCCTCAATTTCATCTGCCTGTTCTAGCATTCCCTCCCTCAACACTGTCACTCCTTTCCCTCCCTATTTGACTCTGCAATTCCATCCCCCAACATCTAGTCTACCAGTAAAATCTATTCTAGTTTCTCCTCTGAGGGACATCATGTGTCCTCTCTAGTTCCTTTCTCTATAACTAACCTTTCTGTGACTACAGATTATAGGTTTGTTATCACTTATTTAATAGCTAATATTTATATAAAAGTGAATGCATAACACATTTATCTTTCTGGGTCTGGGTGTCTCACTCAGGATTACTTTTATCTAGTTCCATCTAATTTTAACAGCTGAATAATACTCCATTGTGTAAATTATCAAATTTTTTTTTACAATATTTTTATGAGGTCCTTCTATGTTGTTTCCAGTTTCTGAATAAAGCATCAATGAACATGGTTGAGCAAGTGTCCTCATGGAAAAATCAGAGTGTCCTTTGGGTGAATAACCAAGAATGGAATAGCTGGATCTTGAGGTATATCAATTCTGAGGAATAGCTGTCTTGATAATGGCCGTGCTGTGCAAGTTTGCACCATCTCAGCAATGGAGTGTTCCCCTTGCTACACATCATCACCAGCATGAACTGTCAATTGTTCTTAGCCATTCTAACAGTTGTAAGAGTGAATTTCAGATTAGTTTTGATTTTCATTTTCCCTATGTCTAAGGATTGTACTTTTCTTTAAGTGTTTCTCAGTCTTTTGAATTTTCTTTGTTGAGAATTTACTTTTGAGAACAGTACCACATTTTTAACTGAATTATTTGTTTTTTAATACCCATTATCTTTATAAATTTTTGATATTAGTCATCTACCATATGTGAGCTGATAAAAATCTTTTCCCATTCTCTAGGCTGCTGCTTTGTCTGAATGACAGTATCCTTTACCTTACAGAAGATTTCAGTTTCATGAGGTCTCATTTATTAGTTGTTGATCTCAGTAATTGTGCTATGAATGTTTTATTCAGAAAGTCTTCTTTTTACTGTCAATGAGTTTAAGGCTATTGCCTATTTTCTATTCTAGCAGATTAAGTGTGTCTGATTCTATATTGAATTCTATATTGATTCTATATTGATCCACTTGGACTTGAACTTTGTGCAGGGCAATTTTATGGATCTATTTTTATTTTTATACACCGACATCAGTTTGAATTGAATCATTTATTTAAGAAGCGTTCTTTTTCCCAGTATGTATCTTTGACTTTTTTAAAATCAAAATTCATGTGTATGAATTTAACCTAGATCTTTAATTCAATTCCATTCATCCTCTTGTCTGTTTTACTCCAATAACACGTGGGTTTTCTTTTTATATTTCTGTAGTATAACTTGAAATAAGAAATGGTGAAACCTCCAGTAGTGTTTTGTTTGTTTGTTTTGTTTTATTTTTATTGTTCAAGACTCCTTTAGAAATCTTGGGTATTGTTTTTCTTTATGAATTTGAGAGTTGTCTCTTCTAAGTCTGTGAAAAATTTTGTTGCAATTTGGTTGAGTGTTGTATTGAATCTGTAGATTCCTTTTGGTAGAACGGCCACCTTCCTATGCTAATCCTACCTGTCTATGAATATGGGACAGATTTCCATTAGGTTTCTTTCTTCAAAGACATGAAATTTTTAGTATACCAGTCTTTTGCTTGTTTGGTTGTGGTTATTTCAAGATATTTTATATTATTTGAGGCTATTTTGAGTGGTGCTTTTGCCCTTGCTTCTTTCTTAATGCATTTGTTATTTTCATTCAAGAATGTTATTTTTTCTTTTTGAGTTAATATTTTACCTAGCTACTATGCTGGAAGCTTTTCAGCTATGAGTTTCCTGTAGAATTTTTGTAATCACTTATGAATACTATCATACATTTTTCACATAAAGATACTTTAGCATTTTCCTTTCCAATTTACATCTCCTTGATCTCCTTCAGTTGTCTTTTTTAGCTAAGACTTCTAGTCCTGAATTGAATATAGAGAGAATAAACACCGTTATTTTGTTCCTCATTTTAGTGGAATTGTATTGTGTTTCTCTCTATTTGTATTGATTTTCTGGATTTACTTGGACTTGATACTTTCTTCTCCCTTTTCATTTATGATTTTATTAATACGTATATTCTCTCTTGTTTTGTAAATTAGTTTGGAAAGGGGTTTTTCTATCTTGTTGATTTTCCCAAAGAACCAGCTCTTTGTTTATATTTTATTGATTTCAGCCTTGTTGGGAGCTATGAACCACCAAGTCCTGAATTTTTTGTAAACAACTTGTTTTCCCCTGATCTGAGTGCCTATGGCTGCTCTGAGCATGAGACCCTCAGGAGTTCCTGATGGCAGGTGAATGGTTTCTGGCGCATTTGGCTGGGGCGTGGCTATCCCTATATAAGCTGCCCCTGGACACAATAAAGGGGGCATTCTTGGGGCATTCTGGCATCTAGGATGACCCATGCCTCTCTCTGTCTGTGAGTCTTTGTGTGTTTCAATCTCCAGCTCCGTGCCGGGTTCACAAACTGTATGGTGGCGCGTAGAGCACAGACGGGCTTGGTGCGCCGCACAACTGTAACATGAGGGCTGGCTTGTTGGGGTTTCTGTCCTGCCCAATTTCCACAGCCTGCAAGTCCCAAAGAAAAATCACACAGAGAGTCTATATTAGGTTATAAACTGATTGGCTCATTAGCTCAGGCTTCTTATTAGCTCTTGTAACTTATATAGCCCATTATACTTATCTATGTCAGCCACATGGCTCAGTACCTTTTTCAGCGGGGCAGGTCACATCCTGCTTCTTTGGTGGTCTGGGAAGGAGTGCGAAAGAACTTCCTTCTTCCCAGAATACTCCTGTTCTCATTGACTCACCTCTACTTATTGTCTGGTTTTCCTGCCTATACTTCCTGCCTGGCTAATGGCCAATCAGTGATTATTTAAAACATGATTGACAGACTACAGACAATTCTCCCGCACCACTTCCCCCTCTTTTTTTTTTTTTTTTTAAAAAAAAAAAAAAAAAACAAAGAAAAATATCGATAGTCCATTTTGTGGGAATGTGGGCATAGTATTCCCGGCTACTTCCAGCTGGTTGGGGTTGCTAATAATCTTATGGAGACCTCTGTGTGATTTTCTTTACGGCTAAAAGGCTGTGGGAACTGAGCAGGACAAAAAACCTACAAACCAGGCCCTCATGCAACACACAGCCTCTTATTTAATTATTATTATCTACTTCCCTTGGGTGTGACTATTTCTTTTTGTTCTAGAGCTTTCATGTGTGCTATTACGTTTTTAGTATAAGATCCCTCATGGTTTTTTTTTGTTTTGTTTTTTTTTTAAATAGGCTCTTATTACTGTTAATTTCTTTCTTTAACTATGTTCATTGTGTCCCATATGTCTGGATATAATATATATTCATTTTCATTGCATTCTGAAAAGTCATTAGTTCTTTCCTTCTATCTTTACCAATTTTTTGTTCAGTAGAGATTTTTTCAGTTTTTATGAGTTTGGAAGCTTTCTGTGGTTTCTATTGTTTTTGATATATAACAATAACCTGAGATACTGTGATAGAATGCAAGGAATTATTTCAAGTTTTTTATATCTGTTGAAACTTGCTTTCTGTCCATGTATGTGGTCAATTTGGAGAAAGTTCCATAAAGTGCACAGTTTTATACATTTCTTTCCACATCTTCTTTGTGCTTTCCTTGAATTCTTTAAGGTAGTTATTCATTTTCTCACACTTTTTATTTGAATTTTCCTGGATTTCCTTAAGGAATTTAATTTCGTCTTTTAGGACCTCCATCATCTTCATATAGGCAAGTTTTTTTTCTTAGATTTTTTTTTGTATTGATTTTTATTGAGCTCTACATTTTTCTCTTCTTCCTTCTCTGTCTCTCCCCTCCCCTTTAACCCTCTCTCAAGCTTTAAGGTTTTGTTTTGTTCTTCAGCTTTGTTGAACTAGTCAGGGCCTCTAAAAGAACAACTGGCCTCTCATGGAGACATATTGCCCTGGCTGGTTTTGGTTGCATTTTTTTTCCCAACAGAAAAATATCCCTGTGTGTGTGCTATAATTTGGGGCTATTTCCATGGCCTATTGAGTTGCTGTGTTGAAGTGAATACCTGTTGATGTTGGAAGCTGGAATACTGCAAAGAGTTGGCGGAGGAAGGTTTGAGGATCAGATTCTTGTGATCCATTAGGGATGAGGTCAGGGAGGAAAGGAAGACCACAGCAGGTATTCTGCTATGTAGTTGATGACTGGGTGTTCTTTCAAAAGCTTTCAGTTTGAAGAAGTAGCTTGTGACAATATGCCCTGGGTACCATCAACATATGTTGTAGAAAATTAGTTTTCCTCTGTATCTAATCAATATATTTTAGAAAAAATTATGTCAATTTATTTTGGCAATAATTGAGGGGCAATGGTTAAGTACATTTATTTGGGGACTGGAGAAATCACCTCTGGAAAACAAAATAGACTAGCAATTTTTATATAATAGTTTGGTATTTTATCATAAATCATTTCAAGCATTGTTTGATATAATAGTTTTGGTTTTAGTTGTAGGAGTGAATATTATAAAAAATATTCTCCTAATAGGTAGGTGTGTAAACATTCTATGTAATTTATTATTATTTATTTTTTATGTCTATGAGTGTTTTTACTGAAGGTATATTTCTGCCCCATATCTGTGCCTGGTTCCAGTAGGAGTGTGATGGCCTTGGATTTCCTGGAACTGCAGCTACCGAAGGTTATAGGCCACCATGTGATCAGGTCTTTGACAAGAGCAGAATGAGTTTGTTGCCTCTCAGCTGTCTCTCTAGCCCCTCTTATTAATTTTTATTATTATTTTATATTTACTTATATTTCTTTTTTGCATTTTAATTTTTTATTTTAAAATGCTACATACCAATCTCAGTTTTCCTTCCCTCCTCTCATCTCGCTCCCCCACCTTCCCCTTACTCCACCCCCTTATGCTCCTCAGGTATGATCGATCTTCCATGGGGACTCAACGAAGTTTGTGACCGCACTATATTGAGACCTGACCAAGGACCTCCCCTCTGTTTCCAACTGAGCAAGGTATCTCTCCATAGGATATGGGCTCCAAAGAGCCAGGTCATGTAGTAGGAATAGATCCTGAACCCACTGCCACTGTCACCTGCATTCAGAGGGTCTAGTTCTGTTCCATTCAGGTCCTGCAGCTGTCAGTGCAGAGTCGGTGAGCTCTCACTAGCTCGGATCAGTTGTTTCTGTGGGTTTCCCCATCATGGCCTTGACCACTTTGCTCTATCATCATCACTCCTGCCTCTCTTCCACTAGACTCTGTTTCTGTGGGTGTCCCCATCATGGCCTTGACCCCTTTGCTCTATCCTCACTCCTGCCTCTCTTCAGACTTAACCTACTGGTTGACTGTGGATCCTGCATCTGCTTCCATCAGCTACTGGATGAAACTTTGACAATTATCATTGTCTTCAATCTGATTACGGGGAAGGCCACTTCGGTCCCCCTCTCTACTATTGCTTAGAGGTTTATCTGGGGTCATCCTTGTGTATTCTTGGTAATTTTCCTAGTGCCAGTTTTCTCTCTAATCCCATAATGGTTCCCTCTATCAAGATATTTCGTTCCTTGTTCGTCTTCTATGTCTTTCCCACAACTTGACCTTCCTGATCCTTCATGTTCTCCTCCCCATTTCCCTTTCTTTCTCCCCTCTCTCTTTCCACTCTCCTTCTCCCTCCCATGTTCCCAATTTATTCATATCTTTTATATTTCCCCTTCCTAGGTATATCCATGTATGTATCTCTAAGGGTCCTCTTTGTTACCTAGCTTCTCTGGGGTTGTGGACTGTAGTCAGGCTTTCCTTTGCTTTATGCCTAATATCCACTTATGAGTGAGAACATACCATATTTGTCTTTCTGTGTCTGGGTTACTTCGCTCAGGATGTTTTTTTTTTCTAGTTCTATCCATTTGCTTTCAAATTTCAAGTTGTCATTGTTTTAATGCCTAATCTCATTTACCCATACTTGCCTGGTATTTAGAACTGAACAAATGTTATTCCTACAAAACCATGGGACTCAAGCATAAGGTAGTCCTTATTGCTTTCATGAAATGCTCTTCCTTTGGACAAATCAGGGCTCAAATCCATCAGCATCAGGACCAAATCAAGTCTATTCAATCATCCACCTCATCTTCATATGAAGTACAGAGGAGTTGGAAGTTGAAAGAGACTAGACATCAATGAGTGATGCCACTAGCCGCTTTCCTATATTCCACAGTGGCGGGACCCACGGAGATCCACTTAGTTCAAGGAATGAGACTTGGGTGCTGCTTTAGGAATATGGGTCCAGGCCAGTCTTACAGCCAGTGAGGAGCTCCATAATGTGGTCATTCCATAATGTGGTGGGCCATGTCGGCAACTGGAACCTATTATAGATGTGCTGTTGTCCACCAGTTAGAAGCCAAGCCTGGATTTCCACAACAAGATGCCCAGTCGGACTAACAAAATAACTAGGGAACTCCAGATTCAATGAGACACCCTGACTGAGTAAATCAAGTGGAGCGATCATGGGGAAATATGCAATATTCTATGAGACAAATAGACACCAGTCTATGGTCTCTATTTGTCTCATAAATGCATACATTCTAATTCAGGAGAACACATATACACACAGATATACACTGCAAAAACACACATGTGTGTATATGCAACTGAGCACACATGCACACACACACTCATACAATTAATTAATTAAATTCATAAATTTAAATTAAATGGAAGGTAGATCTATTAGTGATGATGTCATCAGGCAGAATGACATCCAACAAACAGGTTGACAAACCAAACTCTTGTCTCCATTCATATTCTATATCATCAAATCACTTACACAGTATCAGAATCAATCTTCAGATGTACATGGTATGACTGAAAGAAAGGAAACTCATAATTTGCATGAACTCTTGAATTAAGATGTCCTGGGTCTGTATCAACAGCAACAAAGGGGACACAGATTGTTTTACCATTGCATAAGTGAGAAACTGGGGACCTGGGAGGGAAAATGTATTCTGATGGGTAAAATAAAAAGTTCAGAGAAATATATACAGGAATAAGAATTTAAAGTGTAGGGCATGTCGATAAGTACTCTCATTTCCTTCTTAATGATGAAGGACTGTCATTAAATTATTTCTCACGGGGTCTAAGGCACATGAGTTATGTAGCAAATTTGGTCGGTATGATGAATAACTAAGCCAGCTCAAGAATAACAACTATACTTTAATGGTTATAAGGGGAAAACTCATGCTACAAGAGTGGGAGGTCCGACTTCCTATATGTCCGGTGGGCACCTCACAGAGAGGGCACGCACATTAATTCTCCCAGTTTTTCCTCCTCGGCTGCAGGTAGCCACGCCTTAATTAGATGTGATTGGTTGATAAGAGTTTCCCATCATCAACACGCTTTGTCTAAACAAGATAGATCCAAAACCAATACAACTATATACAATAGGAGCAGATACCAAATATAAAATTACAAACAATAAACAATATCAAGCAAGGAACACATAACAAAAGTTTTACTAAACATTCTATTTCAAGGAATCTAAATATTGCATTGAAATTAAGCTTGGCTAAATCATGAGGAAGGTAACTACAATTATCTAATCTTCAACTCCATCAAAGATTTGAGAAGGAAAACAATATTACTTGAGTAAACAGGAAGTGCAATGAAGAAACTTCCAAAATGTGCAACAAATGACAGAGACAACTGACTACCTGGGCAATCACCCAAAGTCTCATTTGCAATGTTCAAGAACCAACTTTGGCTAATGTAACTGACATACCATTTTCAAAGACAAGAAACTTTTCAAAACTATCTTACCCTGTCTAGGCAGGATATGACAGTCCTGTTTAATCCATTTACGGATACTCTATATCTCTGTCAATGATTGAGGTATGGGCATTTCTTTGCCCAAAGGCCAGTTCTGCCAAGAAGAAAGGCTGCAGGTGGAGTGTCTTTGGTGCTCAACATTCTCTCTGGAGTAGATCGGTGTCGGCAGGAGCAATTGTGTCTCACTACTATGGAACTCTAAGTTAGATTAAAGGCCACTGTCATGGACTGAGTTATATGTGCCAAATCAGCTGTTTCCTTCTCCAGAGTGCTAAATCTCTCTTTAAATGAATTACTATTAGTGTCAAATCAGCTGTTTCCTTCTCCAGAGTGTGGAATCTCTCTCTAAATAAATTACTGTTATGTGCTAAATCAGCTGTTTTTTTCTCCAGAGTGCTAAATCTCTCTTTAAATGAATTACTATTAGTGTCAAATCAGCTGTTTCCTTCTCCTGAGTGCCAAATCTCTCTTTAAATGAATTACTATCAGACTGTATTTTTTCCAAATATATCTCAGTTGACCTAGTCCTGTTAAGCAAAGTCCTAGCATCCTCCTTCAGATATGAAATCTCTTTTTTGAAAAGTTTGGTGTCAGTCTGGACCATTTCTAAAAGCATCTGATTTGACTGAGTTTTGGTATTTAAAGTATTTGTATTGTCCTGTAGATATATGACCTCCTCTTTAAGGAGCTTGATACCAGTCTGTATCGTGTGTAAAAGTGCCTCAGCTGACTGAAAATTGTTAGTTAATCTGGTTGTGTCCTTCTTTAGATCTCCAATTTCTTTTCTAAGAAGCCTGGATTCAGTCTGTAAAGACTGCATCATTTTCCTATTCAAACCATATTTTTAAGAAAAAAATATATAGGACAAAACCAAACCCTAGGAATAGCAGTGTAGGAGGTACATCATATGCATCTTATAAGACTTCACCCATGGTGTAAGTGAAAAGGCTATTGAAACCTCGGACAGTTAGATTGTCTGACATATTGCCCCTCCCCTTTTAATCAAATCTCACCTGTGGTATAATCAATTGGAGTAGGTGCAATAACCGTTGCTTGCCAGTAGGTGTCGCAGTGCACTTGAATTCATGTGCTCAGTTTAGATCTGAATTTAGGTGGAATAGGCTGAAAAATATACTCAAATCAAGATTTTTTTTAGTATAAATCACAGACCCTGTGCTCTGTGAAGGTCTGTGGCTGTTCAATAGTCTCCCGCTCTGGCAGTGCACTGGGTGCAGCAGGGTTTGTGGCTGCAGAAGTGCGCCAGAAAAGTGCGTGGGAATGGCCTTTGCCCGCAGCGGTGGCAGCAGCGGCAGCGGCGGAGCTGGGCTGGACGCAGCGGAGGGTGGTGGGGTGATTGATGGCGTGAGTGGCGGCCGGGGGGAGCTGCACAGGCAGCTGGGACAGTCTATGCCCAAATGAATGCAGTGTGGCCGCGGATGGCCAGAGATCCTAGTGCCCCCTCTGCACAGCGGCAGCTGGCCAGAGCCGCAAGAGGCTCTAAAAGCCTCACGAACTGGGTGCCAAGTGTAGCGAATTTGGTCGGTATGATGAATAACTAAGCCAGCTCAAGAATAACAACTATACTTTAATGGTTATAAGGGGAAAACTCATGCTACAAGAGTGGGAGGTCCGACTTCCTATATGTCTGGCAGGACCGCGCAGAGAGGGCACGCATCTTAATTCTCTCAGTTTTTCCTCCTCAGCTGCAGGTAGCCATACCTTAATTAGATGTGATTGATTAATAGAGTTTCCCCATCAGAGTTATATCCTGCTTCTCATCTCCAAAACTTATTTTCAATGTCATTTTAACACAGAGTTGGAATTTAGTGTGGGAATTAGTCACTCAAATCTGTTGAGAGTGAAACTCTGAACTGTGGACTCACACAAGAGTTGCTGAGAAGAGAGAAGATAGAGGAAGGGTTAAAACTGAGGCCAACAGAAGAAGGCAACTGAAATAATGCAATCTTTCAATAAACTTTTAAGCAAAGATTCATTTAGTCTTTTTAAAAATTGCTACTTCTAATGGCTTCATTAAAAAATTCTGGAGAACTCCATAGATGTAGACCTGAACTTGCACCCCTAAGTAATCTGTTGTGTGTGCTACACACCAAAAGAGAACACTGTAAAAGTATTACAGTTGAGTTTAGAGAAAACAAAACAAAAATCTAAAATATTGTGGTTGTGCTTTCTAATAAGGCATATTCAGCAAACCTCTTGGAAACTTGTGACCTCTATACCTTGTTACAGAATAGAAATGAATACATATAGCTATCCTCTCATACATGCACAAAGGGAGTGGAGATTAAAATAAAATAATTGCTTCAAGAAGTGTAGATCAAAACCAGTGTGATGGTACATGTCTTTAACATTAACACTCAATGGCAGAGGCATGCAGATCTCTGTGAGTTTGAGTCCACCCTGCTCTACAGAGCAGATTCCAGGACAGTCAGGGCTAGGCAGAGAAACTGTCTCAAATAAAGAAACAAATATAAAATTTAAATACTTAGTCTTTAAAAGAATGTTTTTAAATGGGAGATGGTGGTTCGTGTCTTTAATCCCAGAATTCAGGAGGCAAAGGCAGGAATTCGAGACCAGTTTGGTCATCACAGTTTCAGAACCAGAGGAATAAACTTTTCAGATTAACTTGTTAAATTCAATGTATGTATCCACGTGCCAAAGGTAAAACGAGATTGTGTTGGACAAACTGTGAAAGATGGGCACAGTGTGTGTAGAATAAGAGAGAAGGTTTTAAAGGGACCCTCAAAGAGAGTGAAGGAGAAACATCCCTAAATAGTAAACCAACTGCACATATGATATCATTATGTAGAACTTAGCATCACAAGTAAGGGAGAAAAATCATGTGTTCTTGTGGATTCAAGCAATACTCACAGGAAAAACACACAGAAGTGTCTGGTGAAATATAGAAATGAGGTAGACAGATTAATAAAATGGTAAAAGCTTGTAGCTAGAGAGTTGTTTTGGTAGTTAAGAGCATTTGTTGCTCCTACAGAGGACCCACATTCAATTCCCAGCACCTCATGGCATCTCGCAGCCTTCAGTTCTTGGGAAATAATACCCAGTTTCCAAATCCTCAGACACTGTTTCCAACATGCGTATACCCAGACCAAGAGACAGAGGACAGGCAGACAGATGGACCAGTTGACCTGCACACACACAATAAAAATAAAACTAAAGAATCACAAAATGTTGTAAAAAATGTAAAATCACACCCAATAAATTCAAACTAATCTATAATAGCCTTCAGAAACAATAAGATTTCCCTTGTTACCTTGCTCCTTTATCTGGATAAGTTTATCCTTCTGCTTGATTTTGTGAAAGTTGTGTTCTGGTTTCCTTTAAATTACTGAATTCCTCTGTAAGGCCCAGATCCATGGAGCCCACCAAAAACCAACAAGGAGACTGAGTCTCATATATAAAAGAAAAGAGTGTTTATTCTTATTCAAGTTCGAATTCCGACTTTCCATGTCCAAGGTATTGACAAAATTGGGGTGGGGATTTTATAATAGCAGAGTTTGGGTTGAGGGATTTCTATGTTTCAGGACCCCCTGATTGGCTGACATTTCTCTAGGGGTGTCCTAGTGTAAAGGGGATGGGTGTGTGTATATAAGGGACATCAGGTGATCCTATCTACAATGGTTGGAAGGTTAGGTATTTTCTTTGGATGGTCTGTGCCTGGGTGCTACCTGGGTGGTCTCTGTTGAGCCTATCATGGCTGGGCCCTAGAGTCACAAACTCTTATGCTGGCAACTATAGCAAGTTCATTGTATCATCCACAATAAAGGCTTGTTTCTGGTGCATAAAGCCTTGACTTTTCTGAACATCTCCAAATTTGTCTTCCTATGAAGCAAAGAAAAATGCACTCAGTAGAAGTGTGCTCATCAAATAATGGGTGACTCTACCTTCCTTTGTGATGTCTTTAATTTATTTTCAGTGTAAAAGCAATAGGTGAACTAATCCAGTTGGATGCTGAAGGGAAAATGCTGCTATTTGGCTTCATATAAAGAGTGATTTCTTGCCAAAAAGCCAAGCCAATACCAGAAAAGATATTGAAGGGATTCTAACAGGCCTGAATATGGCAAACATTTCAGAAAGGTTTTGCCCTTTTACCCCTTTTTCTTTCCTTTGTTAAATACCATTATATTCCTAAAGCTAGCCACCAAAGTCTAGTTCCTTATTTGGACACTTCCTCATTACTCAGACAAAACAACAAGGTCTAACAATCAGAATTCATTATTTGGCTAGTGTTACTATTCAGGATTTACCAAGTCAAGATTTACCCAAGCACAGACTCCCCATTTTCATCTTAAAAACCGACTCTTGCAGAAACACATTCTCTTAATTCTACTCTCTTTCTTCTCTTGCCTGCTTAAATTTGCTGCTGCTGCCTTTGCAGCCTCTCCAACCCCGCTGCTAGCTTCTCCAGGATAACATATCTCTTTTGTGCTAAGAATTTGGTGTTGTACAAGAAAACCCATTGGATGGACTATCCTGGACTCATAGGGGTTCACAGACACTGGACTGGCAATTGGGGAGCCTCTATGGGTCTGATGTAGGTATTCTCCATTTATGTTATAATAGTATACCTTTGGTTTTCTATGGAATTCCTAACCATGCAAGAAGAGACTGTGAATCTTTTGTTTACTTTTGGGTTTCTTTTCATCCTACTGGGTTGCCCCATCCTGCTTTAATACAAGGATATATCAAGTGTATATCAAGTCTCACTGCAACTTGATATGCCATGTTTGATTGATATCCATGGAAGACCTGCCCTTTTCTGAAGAAAAACTGAAGAGGAGTGGATGGGGAATGGGAGAGAGGTGACTGCCATGGGAGGAGAGGAATTTAATATACATATATAAGAGATGAATAAATGAAAAATGAAAAAAAGAATTTGGTGCCTGTGTATGTATTGTGTGAATTTTGGAGGGAGCAACCTCCCTTTCACATGTAGATTTCACAATAGATGTGCTTTTGTCAATGGAAGCAACCTATCTTATGTCTTGCCTCTTTTGTAACTGTTTACTACTGAAATTCCCTAGCCTGCTGGTACTTAAGTATATTTACAGCCAATGCTATTACTATGTCAGAAATTTGGTAACTTTCCTATAACAGAAGAACAAACTCTGCTGAGTTGGTTTCTTTTAAAACAGCAGTCAGTTTTTATAGGATACAGATGACAGTCCATTTTCATCAGACAAAAATGAAGAGCACACATTGTTACCACTGTGCTTCACTGGTAGGTAACCTCAGAGTGGATTGCAAACACTTCTGGACGTTCTGTCCCATTTCTTTCACTCTCTTCCTCTCTCTCTCTCTTTCTATGCAAACACACACACACAAACACATAGACATTCATTTTTATTTCTAATAATTGGCTCTCATCATTCACCAGGTTATAGCTAAAACATTTCCTAAGACATTTTTCTTATGCTTTTTCTGTCAAGATACAGAATAACACTCAGACAAAATTTCCAGCACACCACTGTGGGGGAGACTGTGTTTCAATGGACACTCATTAAATGAATTCAGCCATCATGTCTGTCTAGGTATAGGCAATTTCAATAGATGCATCTTTGAAGCTTAATACTCACCATGCTAAAGCTGACTGCCTTCATCAACCACAGCTTTTGAACAATTTTTCTTTCCATCTTTTAAATGAACAACTGCATTTTGACACAGTTTACTGCTCATAGTGGTGATCCTAAACATATTATTAAAAAAAATCACCCCAAAATCTCAACTATAGAACTGACAACTATTACCAATAGCTAAGTTTACAGTTATTCTGTTAAAATTTAACACTGTTTCCTGGCATCAAGCATGGTCAGCATACAGGGCTCTCAAACAGTATAACCTAATCCTGGAGTAATCTCCTAGGATCAGTGAGGAAGAATTCTGCTTGTTGTTGATGGATAGACACACTGTATGATCAGGACATGCCAGCAAAGTCCATTGCCCTTCCCCAAGAAGTCTCTGTTAATCTGCCAAGCATTCATCAGGGACATTGCGCGACAGTAACAGTTTTCTAGAATGACCCTTAATGAACCCTGGCATATGTTTGTTTTTAATCAAAGGCCATCACACTCCGTGTAGCAAATGCCCAGATGTCTTTATGGATTACGTGGGAAATGAGCATAAATTGAGTGCATTTTAAAATTTCTCTGTTACTTTTATTATGAGTAATGGTGCTTCCTTCAGAGCATAGCCTGCTCTGTGGATGCTGCTACATCTGACCTCAGCATCCTCAACAGCTGTCAACACGTTTGATCCTGTTTTAAAAATGGAAACAGATCCTGTGAACTTAAATGATCTGTAACAGCAGAGATCCTGCGAGCTGTAAGGTTACTTATTAAATTAATGAAAAGGGTCAACTAAACAGAGGAAAGAGAGAAAATCCCTACATTTTTTCATGACTATTGGTTTGAGTACTATTTTGTAATATCATCTAATCTCAATTCCTTTGCAACAAGAATAATGAGAGCTCAGTAAATCTATGTTATCTAAGCTCTTGACAAGCGGAAGGCAAAGCCAGACTGATTCAGGTGGTCCCAGTGATCCTTTTTGTTTTCTCTAGAAGGTTCATCTCTATCATCAGGAATCATGGGTGACTCTATTAACAGAGGAATTTTAAGGAAAGTTAAAAATCATATATCTGTGTTTATAGTGATAAGAAAAGTTGGAGGTAATTGAAACTATCAACATGCAAGTTTTTGATTTACATTGTTTAGTCTGCAAAGGCATCTTGTTTTGGGCATCTTAAGGTCATGTGGGATAGCTGTATCACAACACATCACAGCCTGAGACTAGAATGGGGTCTACTCTCCACATCAGATTTTAAGAACTGGATCCCTCAACATGTTTCTCCAAAATACAAGTGATTAGATACATACTGCTGTGTGTCAATAAAATTAGAATCTAGACACAGAGAGTCCTAGTTTTGTTTCAAAAGCTGCTTGGGGAAAAATGTGTTTATCTGACGCTCAGGTCCTCATCACAGTCTACCCTCAAGGGAAATCAGGGCAGGAACTCAAGTGGGAGCAGAGTCAGGTGTCATGATGAAACACTGCTTCCTGGTGTGCTCTCTAAGGCTTTCTTAGCTTGCTGTTATATATCTCCTGGGGTCACCTGTCTAGGGGTGGCAACAGTCACAGTAGGGTGACTCTTCCCCCATTTATCATTAATCAAGAATATGTGAAGCAGATATGCATACAGGACAATATGTCAGAAGCAATTCCTTAATTGAGATTTGCTTTAATCAGATATATCTAGGTTCTGCTCAAGTTGCCAAAAACTAACCAGTACACAAGATTTGAGGAGTCATAAAGATTTTCTCTATAAACTCTGGAGAAGGCCTGCAGCCAAAGATGGAGGGCTGTAAGCATTGCTATTATTCATGCCATTATCGAGAGGGCTCACTGGTCAAGGGAGAGACACAGTGACTGACAGAAACCCTTCCATCTCAATGCTCTCTCATCACCAGTCCAACAATAAAGCCTAAAGTTGGGATTTGAACAACTTTACTTATCTGTTTTCAACTCACCCATCATTGAAGACCTAGACTGCCCATTATACTTTTATTGTATTAGTAAATGAGAAGAAATGATGGGGAAACATGAAACATACGTAGTACCTTACTCTGGAACCAGTCAAAACCTCATCTGCAGGTTAGTAATCTTTCACAAGTCAGAAAGCGGGCATTTTTCCTAGAAATAAGTTAGATACACCATTTTCAAATATAATGTAAAATACAACACCAATATAATATGAAATGTTATACCACTTCCAACATTTTATTTAAAAGTATAAATTAGTTGAATTTTATGCCTTTTCATTATTTACAAAAAATGGAATAAAATGCTCATATTTAGTAAAATAGTTCTTCAACCTACAACTAAGAGAAAGATAAATTGATAAAAATGTAAAATTAATTTTGGTTCTGTTTCTATCTTTGCAAATTCCAAAGCTATTATTTTATAATAAAATGGAAGGTACATCTTCCAGTCAATTTAAGCTCATATTATATGACAGTGTCTTTCTTCCATCTTCACGCTTATTGAAACTACCACTGCAAGAGTAAAATGAGAAAAAATATCCCAATGCAAACCATATAGACTGTCAGCCACAGGGACATTTGCATAAACCCTCAGGAAATGTTTGCTCACACCCTAAAATATTTGAAAATCAGGTGTTTTAAAATTTAGCAAGAATCTTGATGAATTTTACATATCCTATAAGTGTTAAAGCTATCTGGTGTGTTTCCACCAAATCAAAGCACAAAGAAAGGTAAAACTCTAGTTTTAAGTCCACGGAAATCACCTGTTCAGGGTAAAGAGAGTTGGAAGTGGGAGGCAAGGCTGTTTTCCTTTGCTGGCCTTCAGTGTAGTGTGGGTGGTTACCTCACAGCTCTGTTCACTACCGGAGCAGAAGAAGTCATGTTCCTTTCCATGGCTGTGGTGCAGGAGTGCATAGAGAGAAATCATACACACGCGCGTGCACGCGCACACACACACATATATCCCATTTGCATACACATGTAAACATATTTGTGTAGCACTAATCAGAAGGAGACCAGGTCCACAGCCCCCTCTTTTGTGTCCTGTCAGTAGTACTTCTGCTTTCAGGATGTTTATGCCTACAGTCAAAACTCAAATACATTTAGGATTTTAAAAGATGTATTCTTCATGGTATAAAATGGCTGGAAATAATGAAAGAAACCCAATTTCACTTTGCCAATAAAATTAATAGATTTTTTTTCTGACCCTTTGGGGGAAAAAAGAGAAAAAATTCAAGGCTTTGTACAACCAGCAGTTTCTGTCACAGCATTTTGTCTGCACCAGAGTGAAGGATGCTAAAACAGCCTGAAGACCTGAAATGTTGACATGCATTTCCATTGGGTTCTGTGTGATCATTTGACAAATGATTTCCAAGTGAAAAACTAAGCAAACTGAGGTTTCCATTTACGTCCCTTACCTTTTTATATCCGGCAGGTGCAGAGTTTAAAAACCTATCATTACCTGTTCTAAAGCAAGAGCTAGATGTGCTAAAGAATTCAGCTGTCCTCTTTGCAAGATGCAGTAACTTACTGAATATATTTTCTTAATGCAAACCATAGTAAAAACACAACTTGTTATAAAATAGTATAAAATTACAAAAGTAAAATCAGACAGATCATCAAATCTGCATGTCACCCAAGAATGTACAATGCTGAATAATTCATTATCTGTTTTGCATATCTGCACTCCCTAGAAACCATGCAAACTGTTTCTATTACTGAAATTTTCTTTATATTTGAAAGAGAACTATATATTCACTTTTTATCTGTGGGATTTAAAAATTCTAGATTTGAAATAATTAACATTGGACTCTATCTAATTAAATTGATAGAAGAGATTCAGCAATGCTCTGCTGTGTGCTGAAATTAAGTGAGTGTCTCATTGAATTAAATATAATGCATCTATCCCAGATACTTTCTCAGCCAATTTGTTTGATGCACCATTTTGTGTAGAAGGAAAATGAATCTGCCTTGGATAGGCACCAAAACTCCACTGTGGTCTTGCTTTAACTACCTGATCTAGAAGTCCATAAACACCAACAGTAAACTGTGCCAGACTATAACAAAGTCTGATGCAAGTTTTTTTCTTGTTGAGATGACCACGCTTTCACAGCTAGATAGAAGAGCTATACATTGTCCTTCCACACATTAAGGAAGCATTCAAGCATCAACATCAGCAGATGTTACTTCTTAAATCATACAAATAGAATAAGATTAAAAAAATTAGCCTGTTTTGACCCTTTAACTACATTAAATATATATCTGCTCGAAAAGTCTTGTACAACTATATAAAAATATTTCTACTTTATTAGATCACTAATAGATACCTGACTTATCAAATAAACTGGGAGACAAATGTCTTCTGCTTCAGGACATTTCTGAGAGTATTTAGTATGAACAGAGTTAATGTGAACTTGTAGCTGGAATTTAGAATCTGTTAAGATGTACAAAATTACTGACTAAAAGAAAAATGCTGGGAGTTAGAGAGATGGCACAGACATTAGGAGCTCTTGCTGCCTTTTCAGATGACTAGGTACCTGTGCACCTGTGTAGTGTGGCTCACAACCATCTGCAACTCGAGCTCTCTTATAGCCTGCATGGCCACTGCAATCTCTCTCTCTCTCTCTCTCTCTCTCTCTCTCTCTCTCTCACACACACACACACACACACACACACACACACACACATACACACACACACACACACACATACACACACACACACACCACACCTCACCACATACAAACACATGACTAAATAATAAAGTGAAGTTTTAAAGACTGAAATTGCACTCTAAGGCTAGAGTTGGGTAAAGGGGATGACAGGAATATAAACTATGATGCTTGTTTGAAATGTTCATCTTTGTTCAATGGCAGCTTTGAATAATAAAACATTACCAAGTATATTTTTGATAAATCACTATACATTGATTTTTCTATACTGCCATACCCTTAAGAAATAAATAATTTTCTTTAAAATTTGTTGTCTTCAGTGAAGATATAGTTAACTAATTTAATTACTGGTGGCTTCTATTTAATCTTTATCATATATAATGGTATATAATAAATGGTATCCCCAAAAGACAAAAATTAATCAACACCCATCATTACATACTTTTTCAGCAATAGATGATTGTTCTGCAAAGTGATCAAATGACAAACCTATAATTATTTGGAAATTGTATTAAATTTATGAAATTAAAACTTTTTTTCAGGTAATTCTATAAAAATCTGTTTCTTTGCTCCCAAATTACAAGGCAGGCAGGAATACATCAGCATTGTTGCTTTGAGATGTCTTTCCAGACCCAAAATACACCCTTCCAATATGTCAGTGCTGTGCACTTAAATTTTTTGACTTTCCACAGTGTTCTCTGCCAGTTACACTGTAGTTCCGTCAAGTAAAGTAAGAGAACATGTCAAATTGGAACATTTATCAAGTTTCCAGCAGGAAAGTAAACTCTATTATAGAACAACACAAATCATAAGTGCAAAATAAGGAATATGTATTTAAAGAAGGCAGAAGGGAAGACTGAATTTTTCATGCCAGAGAAGACAAGCAAAGTCAGAAATACTAAGAATGTGCAGAATGGAGAGCTCAATCTTTTTCCTCTTTCTGTTGGCCAGCCTTTTGTGAGATTCTGCCCCTTGTCACACCCCAAGTTCTGCATGGTCTATGCTAGGTAAATGGAGAGAAAACTTATAGAACAGAAGTATTTGGTCTACCAGTACAGAGCTTTCAGTTCTTGCTGACCTGGCTCAGTGCACTTGAGTAAGAGTTCAGGATTATAAGAGAGTGTAGTGAAGGAGGTACCTTGCTGTCCGGAAGGAAGTATGTTACCATTACTGCATACACAATGGGTCAACACCTGACAGGCAGTCTGGGTGGGAAAGAATATTGCATTTCTCATTCTTGCTTTTATACCCAACATAGATAGTGCATTTTAACCACTGAATCTGCAGAGTCAAAGTGACTCCCTGTGCTAACATCGTAAAGTTTTACCCATAGATGTGTGTTAGAAGTTGAACAATTGTGTGGACTGAATCATTTCACCTGGGGGAAAAGCATAGGAGTTGAAAAATTCTAAGAAGTGTGTGAGGAATGTCCTGGCTTATTTAACTACAAGGGATTGTTAGGGAAAATGTAAGTATTTTTGTGGTCCTAAGACAACAGAGGCAGAATAAACCAAGGGAGCCATAGCTATGTACATGAATTGATAGCAAAGATAACCCTTGCTATAAGGGAAATGGAAGCCGTTCTTGTGCTGAACTGTGCTCTGGCCTTTATGGGCAGTGGCAGAGCTGAGGAATGATATCACATAGGAGGTATAGCTGAGGAGGTTTCTAAGTCAGTATTGATAGTGTTTTCTCTTAAAACCACACTAACACCTTGAAGGATAAACTTTCACCTGAGATGTCCACTGTCTTCTGTCCTTCATTTCACAATGAAGTATTACTTCCCAGAGTCAGATAATGTGGCTGCATTCTCAGCTCTCTGATACTCTGACCTCAACTGTGGCCACTCAGTTCTCCTGAATCTATAGAGGTAGAGACACTTTGTAGAATTTGGAGATCCCTAACTCTATAGTATTAAGTTAATTCCTTATAATCAAACTCTTTATGTGTGTATTCACATAGACACACATGCACACACACAAACACACATATATAATTGTATGTATGCATATATGAATCTGTTTATAATCATAGTATGTATATGTCTTAGCCCATTCAACATATAAGAAATTAATAAGTCAATGACGGTTAAAAGTGAAATGAGCTTGTTTCTAAAAATCCTGAAGAGCGGGTTATCCATCACGGTGCAGGCAGATTAGGTGCTTAGCAAGAGCCATTTTCTTGTGCCATAAAGGACTTTTAGCTGTGTCCTCACGTCAGAATGAAGTTCTGGCTTCTCTTTTGTAGACACCAATGAAGTCTAATGTTATGTCAATGTAACTCTCCCAAATATCTGAAGAGAATATATATCATCTTTAAAACTGGTAGAAAACTGTAGAAGGAAGGGTCTTAACAGTCACCTGTCCCCTTGTCCCCAGACTCGTAATGCTTTCAGTGGCCTCCCTCATGGAAGTCAGACCTCAGTACCACCTAGATTCCTTTACAAGCATAGTAGAAAGCAGAATATGCCACAGTGAACAATAACTACAAAAGAGTTCAGGATATGGCATGCCACTTAAAGGATGCTCGTCATTCCTCATGGTTATTTGAGGTGCAAGGCATTTGAAAGAGAAGACAAATTCAAAAGAGGCATCTTCTCTGGCCTAACTTTATCTTCCCTCCAAGAAAAGCACAATTCTCATAACCTTGCCCCAGAGTTTCATCTTTCATGAAACAGAACTTATCAGAGGTGCAGAGAAAAGGGTCCAATCGTCCACAATCTGTCTTCTCTCCTGAAACATCCACCCCCCTGCTCTGTGATTAAGATGATATACAAGCTCACAAAACTTCAGATTTTGTGGGCACTTAGTGCTTTTGTTATGGTCCACTTGTGCTTGTGATATTGAATCTAACTTGTGTGCATGCATTCATTCCTGTCAATCTGTTGCCAGTTATTTCTCTGATTAACCTACAAAACTCAGTAGAGACAAAAGTCAGCTCTTGGCATCAATTGTAATTTTGTACCTAAGATGGCCTGTGATACACCACATCTTTTATTACCTAACCTTTGTTTACTTTGCCACATCATCAGATACTATTTGAGTATGATAAGATGTAATGTCCTTAGAAATGCCACTGTAAGCAGGGCTTGAGTTTATAATGTGACACAGCAAGGTGAATGTGCACACAGCACTGTCTGCAACAAGCTCATGCTCTTACTTCCTGACTCTCTCTAGATCGCAACACAAATGTTTATATTTCTTAGAAGTATTTTTTATCTTACCATTGTGAAGCACAACACAGGAAGCTAAGTGGAATTTGAATTCCAAATAAATTATTATATTTACTCAAGTATTTAGTGCATCATGCAATGGTACCAACGTGTATTTACAACAGTATTTAACTTGAAATTCACATGTAAGTGACTATTGTATATATTCTTTTGTTAAACCTGGCATCCCATACCCTTCTACATTATCATTTTTGGGATCTGCCATCTCTGTAAGGTCTATGTCAATCTTCAGTGTGCCAGCTCACTTTCTGTGCACAATGTTCTGATCAGTCTTCCTTGTTAGACATCTGTCCCGACGACAGGGGTTGTACTGTGTTCTTTAGTATACGGTGGTCTACACACCAGTAGAGGATCAACACTAATCCTTATCCTTAAATCAAAGGGGAGCTGCTGTTGATGTATTCACACTCAGCCTTGGCTCATATCTATCACATCTGATTTAACTCACATTGTTATGTCACATGAGAATTCCTGTGTTCATAGGAGGAATTTAAAATTTCTTCATGTCTTTTTCCTGAGGAGAAAAGCTTAGCTCTATTGTTCACTCTTTGGCCTCTTATTTGTTACTCTTCCAATCTGTGAAGATTTCAGAGCAGCTGGATGTCAGGAGACTTTAATCATTTGCTGCTAGTTTGGGGGAAAATCTTATTGTGACTGTTAAAAAAGGTTATCCTTCAAAAATAGGCAAAGGAAACAAAAGTTTATCTCCCTTCAAACGTCTCTCTCACTCTCTCTTTCCTCGTGTGTGTGTGAAAGAGAGAGAGAGAGAGAGAGAGAGAGAGAGAGAGAGAGAGAATTTATGGGACAGTGGCTTTTTTTTATCAAAATTAACCAAGTCATCTGTTGCATGTGACATGCAATATCTTTCCTATTTCTCTCTAATTATGTACATATCCTAGGAAATTACACTCTGTTGCAAATGGCTGGGAAGCATTCTTAGAATTAATTTTTTATCAGTTTATTCTCCAGAAATTGCTTCACATAGACAATATGGTTATTTTATAACTGCTGTTAGTTCATGTATGCAGCTGCCCTGTTGTGTCCAGATGGTAATGTTTCCATGTATTCATCCATAATCTCTGGCTTATAGTCTTTCTATCCACTTCTTTTACAGTGAGCTTCAAAACTTAGAAAACAATGTTCCATTTACGGGCTGAGCATTCTGCAAATTCCTATACCATGCACCTTGGCCAGTTGTGGGTCTTTGTACTAAGAGACAAAAAATGTGAAGCTTCTCTAATTAGGGTTAAGAGATGCATTAATCTATGGATCTAATGATAAGTCTTTAACAGTCAGTAGTATTTTCCATTAGGTCCTATTATCTGTCTGTCCTTTGGTTTTTGGCTCAACATTGGTAACAAGGATGAATTTCATCTTGCAAAATGGGACTCAAACACATCGAGAAATTAGTTGTTTACACCCATGATGTTTTGTCACTATGCATCAATGGACACATATTACCAGGCTGGACATTATACTTTGCAGGGGTAAAAGCTCAGTAAGCTTAATGACTACTTTTCTCTTTTCCTAGCATCCAACACTCTAGAAGCTATTCAGTAAGGATAGCTTCATGGTCAGCCCCAGTTTGAAACCTTCACATTCTGTGACTCAGTATGAAGTATCTTCAGCAATGCTACCATATAGTCACGTTATGAATGCTAACCTGGAGCATTGGCAATAATCTTTAAAGTTGCGTGTCTATGAGAATCACTGGCAACATCTCCCGAGATGTAACCCATTCCTGGAATTTGGAATTTTATTTTTCACTCTCTGGTGTCTAAAAATCATTGCCCACCCATTACAGGGTAACTCCATTTTAACACTACAGTTCTCTCTCTCTCTCTCTCTCTCTCTCTCTCTCTCTCTCTCTCTGTGTGTGTGTGTGTGTGTCTCTCTCTCCCTAGTCAATTGTTATAGGAATATATTAAACACCAAATTGTTTGCTTAAGAACAAAGAAATCTCTCGCAAACAGATGCTGTTATTGGTCATAAAACTGGCTCATTATGCAGACTATTATATCACAAAGCCTAGAACTCTTGGTGGAGAGGCTTGGAACTCACAGATGATCATTGCTATTATTACTTCACTTGTATTCATTCATTCACTTTTGCATCCACTTTTTCTAGCTGGCTACTTAGCAGTACCAGTTAGGCTAACCCTGAAACTGCGTAATTTAGAGTGCAGTTTGCAAATGGTAGGAGCACTGCTCACCACTGGTTAAAAGACTAAAGGAAACAATAGCTTGAGGCTGTCTTGAATGAAAGACCAGGCTCAGACAATAGTAGTTATATCTACTTTAAAAGAACAATTCTTTGTCGTAAAATGTCATTTTCTAGGTACTTGAATGCCTTTCTTTAATACTTTGTCATAAAATGAGAATTTATCAAATTTCATGGCTCTAACAATTCATTTTATTTTAAGAAACAATGTGTATGTGTAAAAATTGTATTTGCTGATGGAGTTCAGTGTGTCCTTTCAACCTATACACAGTGTGTGCTGACCAGAAATAAACTTGCGTTAATAAAACTGTGTGTTCATGAAACAAAATCCTCTCCCTCCCTACCTCTCTTCTCTTTTCTCTCTCCTACTCCCTTTCTCCTCTTCTTTTTCTCTCCCTCATTATTCTTTACTGGCTAGTGATAAAATGCACCTGTTTCCTTTTCCTATATCAAGTAGAATTCTGAACAATTGATCTGGTTCCCCATCCATCTGTCTGATCTGAATCTGATAGCATGTTTCCTTCACTGCAGTATGAGATTCACCAGGCCTCAGGCAGTTGTCTTTCCTGTATGAAAAGGCAGTTGAATTCATGTATGAGCCCTGTGGCAATAACACTGAGTGAGAAAGGAAACAAGCTCTTTACATTTGTGACATCATTTTTCTATAGCTTCCCAAAGCAATGTGTTTGCTATCTCATTTTCGAACAAGAAAATAAGCGAAGCTTAGAATGCTGAGATTTCCTGCTTGGGAGCATTCAGATAGTTCAGAAAGGAGAAATTGGTGTGAGTTCACATCAGGATGTCTTGAGAAACCAAATTATTTCTCAGTGCATGGCGAAAATTCCAGGTCATTAGCTTTGCAGAGAGAAGAAGGTGAACCCCACTCAGCAAACAGCTGCACCTTCCTTTCACAGCATCCCAAAGAGCAGAGTTTTCAAAAAGAACTCAAAAATTGTTATTTGAATTGAATTTGATTTTCACTCAACTTACACAGTGATAGGTTCTTGGTGCTTTTTCAGTACATGTAAATAGTTTACATGCAAAATTGTATTAATGGGAACTAATGATTCTGTGTAGGAAATATTAAAGAAAGCGGACCTCACACCTGTGCTCTGTAAGCATGCCAGGAAACTATTAGTCTGCCTGGTGAGATGCTCATTTTATGATCTATTCATAAAGGCATACATTATAAAATAGTTTTCAGAGAGATGATAGAGCAAAGAAATTTGCAATTGTATCACAGAAACAAAAGGAAAGCAAGCAACCACGTGGTGGTTTCACATGTCCTCAATACCAGCACTCGGAAGGTAGAGACAGATAGATCTTTGTGATCTATCAGACTCACCTGGTCTACCAAAAGAGTTCCAAGACAACCAGAAAAACACAAAAAGATCTTGTGTCACAAAGAAAAAAAAAGAAAAGTAAAATAACAGCAGTTTCTGTTGAAAGTCATAAAAACTGTCACAAGGAAAGGCACCATGCAGGAGGTAATTGAATGGTTCGATTGATACTCTAAGTCAGGTTCAAGTCCAGGCTTGCTGTTCCTCTTATGCAGTGGTAAAATCTTGATTATAAATGTTCTCTTGTCTATAGAGTGGTTTCATTTTTAATTTATGTTTCATTTCCAGAATATCAAACTGTTGAATTTACATGATGGGCCATACTAATTCTCCATTGAAAACACAATGGGAAGCAGTAGTTCCCCCCACCCTCACCCACATACACACAAGCACTCAAAGGATAAATAAGATCAGTTTGGATGTGTTGTCAGCAAGTGTCTAAATTCATAATATCATGTTATAGACTGCAGAGGTGAAAAAGGAATCTGCAGGTGGATTCAGGATGAGCAGGGGCAGAAGCTATGCATACATAGTCAATTTAAAACAGAGAGGGTCTGGGGTTTATGGACAATATGCAGAAAGAAAATATATAAGTCCATGTAAAGAGCCATTTTCAGCACAGTTTATTTTACATTATGGTGGGATCATAGTGTACACATTGAATAACTTGAAACTTTTACATATTGAATGGAGCATAGCACACAGAGAGAATCCAGTAGCAGAGACATAGAGAAGGCAAGACTTGAAAAGGCTTATTGTTGGATGCATTGCCAAACTCCAGCAGATGTTGGGAAGCCTGACACCAGCCACGTGGTTTTGCTGAGCTGGTAATAAAGGACAGGTTTCTGCGAAAGTGAAGGAGAGAGAGCTTTCAGTGACGCAGAAGGAAACAGCATGGGAAGAGCCTCAGAGGCCACTGCGATCTCCAGAGTTAAGGAACGACGTGGGTGTCAGAAGAGACAGCAGACCAAAGCCTAGAAAGGAGATGCTTGTGAACTCTGTCACTATTTTATATCAGTGCATAAGTGACTTCAGGTGTTCTGCTGAGAAAAAGATACACAATTCATGAAGCCTTTCACAGAGGTTTCCAGAGACTATTATATCAGAAAGGTAGCAAAATTAGTCCTCAACTTATGGTTCCTTTTGTTGCATTTAAATGTCAGCCTCCAAAAGATCCACCTATCCAAAGAATGAAAAATAACTCATTTTCATCATACATTCAAGAATGTTTACAGAGAGGAAAAACATTCAGCATCAATGAACATAAAATTTATGGTGGTCTTTGGCAAACAATTACTGACTATTTTCAAAGAAACAAGGAGAGAAGGTTTAATAAATAGTAACAAACTGAGAAAAGGCATAGACTGATGATAGATTTGATTAATGACATCACATAATTGTTATTATTAAACATGGAAATATATTTGTCAACATATTGTTTTAAAAGACCAAGGAAAACCTGAGCATGGTGATTAAAGAAAATAACGCAAACAATCTAATTCAAACTTCTAGAGATGGAAAAGTCAGCATCGCCTGAAGCAAAATTAAACAAACAAACAAAAAGGATGAGATGGACTAAGTATCAACTTCTCTATAGGAGAGGGAATCATGGGAGGGCTCCCAAGAACTAACAAGGAAACACATTGATTTTGCTGGAAGTCTGGGACAAAGGCCTCCATGTTCACTGAGTCCTCAGACAAAGTACACTGCCGCAGTTTTCCTGACTAGTCCATTATAAGATTTATTTTATTTTTAGTTTGTATGTATGTACATGGGTATAGATATCTCTACAAAGGTGACTAAAGGAGGTCAGAGGGGGGCATTTGGACCACTAGAGATGGAGATACAGTGGTTGTAACACACCACATTGTTTTTCTCTTTGAGACAGGGTCTCTCGTTGGCCTGGAGTACTCTAAGCAGGCAAGGCCGCCTACCATCATGCCTCATCATGCCTTGGAGATCTGTCTGTCTCACCTCCTCACCACTGAGTTTACAAGCATGCAGCACCACAGAAAGAGTTTGCTTTTCACATGGGTCGTGAAGGTCAAACCCAGTGTTTACACTTCCTATGATACCAGCTCCAAATACGAATGGATTATTTAGCTATATATAGCTTAAGAGGAGCATTAAAACTCCAGTCTTTGAGACTTCCTTTCAAGGTTCAATTGAAGATACCATGATAAGCAAAAGAGGGCTAGAAGTCTGAGGGATAAGAAGTTACACACAACAGGTTCTGTCTCTCCATATTTTTTATTTTATTTTTAAATGTTTTAATTTTTAATATTGAAAAGAAATGATTTCAAATTAACTTCTTACTGGCCTTCAGACTTTCAATATGTAATAACTAAGATATCAAACTTATAATATTTTTGGAAGGCCAATGATTCACCTAGCCTGAAAAAGGTTTTATGTATATATCTATCTACCTATATGTATACATGTATATTTTACTGAAAATTAATAAGTATATAAATTTCTGTAGATAGCAGGACTAAGTTTTTAACCATTTTCATAGTTCAATGTTTTATGAAATTCTCTTGATTTGTTCTATAACCTAGAAATCCTAAATTTTGTGTTTGCTGAAAACTGAAAATTTTCCAGATATTGTTATATACTCAGTTTACTTATGTGCTAGATCAATCTGTGTTTCTATACATATGATATTTCATCCTGAATTTTAAAATATTGTTTTTGTTTGAATACTGCAAGCATGTGTACATCTGTGTTTTTGGAATATGACAGAGCAAAGCTGTCTGGTGAAAGATGACACAGTCAAGGCCAACCTTCAGCAAACGATAAGTTTTACAACACATTATATACAAGTATGATGGGATAAATGAATGAGAGAGTATCATGCAGTTTTGAAAAAGTAGTAATGTCTTTGTATACATGTATGAAAAAATAATGAAGAAAGAGGCCATGCATTTAAAAGGGAGCAGTATCTTGACCTCTTTGCTCATATTTCCACTCCTCCCACTCTTCAGCTGGACTTTGGGAACTCAGTGCAGTGCTCCACTGGATGCCTCTGCCTCTGTTTTCACCACTTGTTGGATGAAGGTTCTATAGTGATATTTAAGATATTCATCAATCAGACTCCAGGGCAAAGCCAGTTTGGGTACCCTCTCCTCTATTGCTTAGGGGCTTAGCTGGTCAACCCATGATGGGGGCATCCACTGAAACAGTTTACCTGAGCTAATGGGAGCTCACCAACTCCAGCCATATAGGGAAGGAACAAGCATAGGTCCAAACTAGACCCTCTGAATGTGGGTGACAGTTGTATGACTGGGTCAGACTGCAGGGCCACTGGTAGTGGCACCAAGTGTTATCCCTACTTCTTGTACTGTCTTTTTGGAACCTATTCTCTTTGGATGGATACCTTGTTTAGCCTAAATATAGTAGGGAGGGGCTTGGATCTTCCCTAAAGCAATGTGCCTTACCCTCTCTGAGAAGTGGGTGGGAATGGGGGGGAAGGTGGACAGAATGGGAGGAGGGGAGGGAGTGGGAACTAGGATTGGTATGTATAATGAAAAAGGATAGATTGTTTTCTTTTTTAAAAAAATAAGAAAAATAAATTAAAATTAAAAATAAATAAATAAAGGGAACAAGAAAGGATAGATGGGAGGTTTGAGACAGAGGCATGGGCAGAGTAATATGGTATGCTTATATAATCTCATAATACAGGAAAAATAATTTTTAAAAACTAGTTATATCTAAACAGCACCACAGTAAAGAAGAATTATAAAATGTTGGAGAATTATAGTATTTGAAGTTTAATGTCAATAATTCATTTAAAGTAAAATAAAGCTTTCACATGGCATCTTGTCCTGCAGTTGGATATGATGCACATAACTGCATTTCCTATGTATTGTTGGCAATGTTGGCATTTAATGTTACAGGACTGTTTTTATTTCTGCTACTAACATGAAGGCAAATAAATTTTCATATTTCTTTTAAAGTTACCTTATAAAATTTGTATTCATGCCATTGATGTATTTTATGAATGTTTATTGACAAGTCCACAAATCTAACTTATGAGAGTAGCAAGATTTTGTGCCATTTTACAGAACTTTGGAGAGAAGAACAGTAATAAAACTATACTAGAGTAAATCCTCAGGGAAACAGACAGATCACACATATATTTACTTTATTTAATATATTTTAAAGTATAATAATGGACAGTAAAAAAGGAATATAGAGCACAAACTGTTACACATTGGTGGCAGAAACACACATTACTGAAGCTAATGCAAGTCAGCATGATGATTCCTCAGAGTCTGAAAGCAAAGCTACAGTAAGAACCTAGATTCCACTGCACACTCCACAGTTTGTGCACCAAGGCCGTTGTTTCAGCAGTCCACAGAGATTCCCTGCCCATCCTGCTCACTGTTGTAATATTCTCAGTAGCCAAGGGCTGACTGGTGATGAGTGCGTGAAGTTAAGTAAATTACATGTTTTACCCGAAATTGGTTAAAGACAGAGAATGCCACAGTAAGTGACATAAGCTAGACTCAGAAAGGCAGATATCACATTTCTGTCATAAGTGAAGCACAGATTAATTCACTAATTAATTAATTTAAAATACCAAGGAAAACTAGACAGAAAACTATAGGAAGGTATAAGGGGTGAATTTGATCTTTAAATATACATTAAATGAATATTTGGAAGTGTTCCAGTGCAAACCATGATTTTATATGACCAATACATGTTAATGAAAACTTTAATTAGTAATCAACACATATAAGAAAACTTTAATTTCATAATTCTTATTTGAAAAGGTATTCAGAACTGATGAGAAATTCATTTCAGCAACCATTCTTGTATTTCTTTTAAACCTGTCTTGCTATAATGCATAGATAGATACTGACTCAAGCAAGAAGCATTGGAAAAGTCAGCAGGCTGACATTTCCCATAAGACATAGAACAATTCAGCAGGAGAATATGGACCAGACTTCATGTAAACTCTCTGATCAGACTTTCAGCAGTCTCTGTCACTCACATCATTCAGGGCATTGCTCACTACTGCCTTTAAATTCCACTGTCATTACTTTCTAATTTGTAGTTCAGCAGTTATGGGAGATAACATCACAAGGAACTTCTTTTCTGATTAATGTCATGAAAAATCAATGTGACACTTTTCAAATAACAAATAGCTTACAGTAACTCAATTGTTTGCAGGAAAAAGAAAGAAACGTAATGGTTATTTTACTCTTCAAGAACTTTATCACTTTTATTTTCATGACCTATATTTTGTATTTTGATTATTAATGGGATGTATGTGTAATTGTGCTTTATATTGTATACTAGTAGCTTGAATAGTCTCTACATATTTGTATATGTACTCACACAAATATTTATAAATTAATATGCACACATATCAATATTAATAGTATAAAATGACCTTCAACCCCAGCATGGCAATAAGAATGTTCAAGCATTGTGGTAGATAAACATGGTTTACTGCATGTGAAATTTACATTTTACTTTCCACAGTGTTAATTTATTTTGTACTGAATAAAGGTTTCTTTCTGAATATAATACATATCTAAAATGCATGGCATGGATGTGAGTGAAAGTGGGACGTACAGAATAGGAGAGGAAATGTGTTCAGGACACATATTGTACCTATGAAATTCCAATTCCTATTTGTATTAAATCAGCTTAGTGGCATGTGGACATATGCTTAAGGTGAGGCCAGACAGCTTAACTAATGAGCACAAATATTCATCATTTTTAATAACAAAATAAATGACTAGCTTGCTATAATTTCAATTTAAGAGTTAAAACAGTTCCTCTAGGGCCAGCAAGATGGTTTGATGGGTAAAGGCACTTGCAGCCAAAGTTGATGACCTGAATTTGATCCCTGAGACCCACATGGTGGAAGAAAAGAACCAACTCCTGAAAGTTGTTCTCCAACCTTCATGTGCACTTGGTGACACAGATGTGTATACATATGCAAACATATGAATATATATACATATGCAAACAAACTAAATACACATGCAGTAATTAAACAAAATAGGCCTTGTGATATTCCCAAACACACACGGATAAGGACTAAATGAAACACATGATGCGATTCAGCTAGAATTATATTGTATTTGGACATATTTGCAATCTAGACAGCTTTCTGGATGAGAACAAAGAAGCTATTAAAGAAGAAAAGCATAATTTTTAAGGTCTTTGAGTTTATTAAAAGGAAGCTAGGATAAACATGGTTGTTGAACAATAATTTCATGCCTACACAGTGATACAGAGTGAGGGAAACCTAGAACAAAAAGCAGGATCTTACAAATGAAGGGTATATTATGAAATTAAATGTACAGTCAATTTTTTATGTGTGGATAGTTTCAGGGGACTTTGTGATTGGTATATGAAGATTATGAAGTCAAAACTTATAAAATATTAAGGCATATTTAGTGACTAGAGAATCTGACTGAGGAAACAACATATCACTTAACTAGCTGTTGACCAACACTGGCACCAAGATTGACATGGATAAAGTATCATGTCCAGGAACTGTTGAACACAGGGACATAAGCTCTTAAAGTAAAAGGGAATTGAACATAATTCTGATGGGATACAACAAAATCAAATGCCAACATCCCTGCCACATCTGTATAAAAATAAAAGTGAATTTATTTTATCCATTTCCTCAGCAATTCCAACTTTGTTGAAGCTTAGCATATTGTTCTATTTTTATGCTTTAGGAAATAAAAACTTAGGAGATGGCTTTTAGTGAAAGTTAAAAGACTTTACAAGTCAGGAATGATGGCAGATACCTGAAATCGTAGCACTCTTGAGTCTGAGGGAGGAGATGTGGTGAGTCGATGTAGTAAGAGGTCCCTTGTTTGTTTCCCAGCCACCTGGCAGCTCAGACCCAAAATAATCACACAGAAACTGTATTATTTAAAAAAAAACTGCTTGGACAATGACTCTAGCATATTTCTGGCTGACTCATATATAAATTAATTCATCTCCATTAATATGTGTATCGCTATGAGGATGTGGCTTAGCAGGTAAAGTTCCGGCTTCTGTCTCTGGCCAGGCTACATGGCTTCTCTCTGACTCTGCCTTCCTTCTACCAGCATTCAGTGTCGTTTTCCTCTCCTAGCTCTGTTCTTGTGCCCTATTACAGGCCAAAGCTGTTTCTTTGTGAACCAATTCACAGCATACAGAGGGGAATCCCACATCAAGCTGAGGTCATCGTGGACAACACAGTAAGTACAAGCCAGTCATGGCTACTTAACACGATTGTGGAGAATGTGGGGAAACAGAGACAGAGACAGGGGCTCCAGAGGCAGAGACAGGGTCATGGAGAGATATCTCTCCCATCATGTGGGTCCTAGGTATCAAAACATAGTTGAAATTAAAAATGCTAATTTTATTTCTTTTAGTGCTCTCAAGATCATTAAAGAAATTTTGTATGTGACACTGGCAGATATTTTTAACATCAATCTATGTAATATCTATCAAAATATATACATCTTTTTGTTCACTGACTACAAATGTCATTTGTTCCAAAAATAACATCTGTGTGAATTTAGGGACAAATTAAAGCATAAAGAAATAAAAATTCTTGAATTCCTCTATGAAGAGTGAGCATGGCCTAAAATTTAGAGAGCAGTGAGATGTCCTTGCGGTGACTTGCATCTGTCCTCATCCCTGTGAGTTCACCAGCCTTTGTGGTTCCTTCAGAACTGATACTGATTTATGATGATGCAGGCAACATCATCATGATTGCTCCATGAAACCAAAGGCAGGACTTTGGACATTTTCCCTGTAGCAGAAATCATTGTTCACCGAAAACATCCTGTGACAATTTAGTACTCTGAAAAATGGCTGTTTTCTGTTTGCCAAAGAAAATGAGACTTTGTTCGTTCCCAAGGACAGTTTAATGACTCCTGTGCTGAGACATAATTTAGTTGAGGGTCAAATACTTACACTAAGTGATTTTTTTAACCAAAAAAAAATCACAACTAATAAAAAGGTATAATGCATGCATTTTTGTCCTGAATGTTAATACATATATATTTATGTTTTATGGTATTTGACATAAAGACTTTCATATTGTTTCCTAGGCTCTTGCTTGCATCTGAGAACTGACTTTACATGGCTCACAATGAAGCTGGTTTGCTGACTTGACTTTGTGCTTCTGGTGTAAAATGCCAATTTTTTCCTGGAGGCTGTGATAATGAAAAAATCCACAAAAATTTGAGTATAAATGATGCACCATTTTTATTCTATACAATTAAGCCTAGAAAATAGTTCTCACAACATAAAGAAATCATTGTCTTTCGTTATATAAAATACAAACCCCTCTTGCCTTCAGATTCTCTCCTGCAAGAGCCCTTGCTGTTCTGATGACGAACTGTCCTATGCAACTGTGAGTGAAATAAACTCTTTCCTGCCCAAGAAGCTTTTGGTCACAGTTTTTTTATTACATTAATAATAAGCCTAACTAAGACAGTATCCTTAGCTCTGGAAAATAATGCCCAGGGGATATGGTAAATGTTAGATTTTCTTCCTGAGGAAGCCATGCCTAATCTGTAAATTGCCATTTCTTCCAAATATGTAGGACTTGGTCATAGACAGTGTTTTCTGAGAAAATGCAAACTCCCTGGGTGATGTGAAGTTGGTGTTTGCTGTGCTTGTGGTGAGACATCAGTTCAAGTTGAGTCTATGGCTTTCTCCTGCACAACCTAGGTTTGAGGAAAACATGCTCCATGTATTTAAAGTGCTCTTTTCATCTATTATGAAATCTAAATTAAACAAAATAGTATACCAAGTATAAACTAGGTTAGGTAAAATTTAATTTACTACCATTATATTTTTAAAAATTAAAAATAAGCAATATTTTAATTATTTCAACTGACTGAAAAGACAGATTAGAAGCAAAGGAAAACTACATTTCTCAGAACATATAGAATATCCTTTTATCAAAAGAGACATTAAGAGAGATGTTTGTGTGTGCTGGGGACACTACAGAACTGGTGGGCATGACACTGTCAATAGAAACGTGTGTAACGTGCCACAGCCTTGTTTTATTAGACCCGGGAAAGGAGCTCAAATTTCCCTGAGGTTATTCCAAAGAGTTAAATTTAACTGTTTCTAAAACAGTTTCTAAACACAATACAGAACCTCTTATCCCTCGGATCTGCTGGAGAAACCTCCAGGTTGCTGTCCCTGAACATCCTGACCTGTCCGTTTGTGAGTCAAGTTCCAGCTGCCAGGAATGGCAGTTTGGGAAGTGTAGGCTCTCTGTGCTGCATGCAGGAAACAGCCACCTGTGTATTTCCTTTGACCACAGGTATCTGGCACAGCCATACGTGATGGGAATGACAGAAGTCATAAAGCCAGCACAGCAGTTTCACAAAGATCCAACAAAGCTGAGTCACATGATGGCCACCATGCACCTTTGATTTTCATCTTCTCCTGTTGCACCATTGGAAGAATTTTAATATTTGTACAATTTGCAGATATTGGATTGATGAAAATTTCTTATGAATCATTTATACCTTCTCCCAGGAATGTGATTTCTAGCTTCCCAAGGACAATCCTCAGCATTCTATTCCCCCACTTTAGGGAGATATCCATATCAACTTGAAGGTCTTCCTTACACTTTGGAAGTTCTGATACACATAAAGGAGCCAGAAGTCTTTATGAGGCTATCAGACAGTTTTGAAACATCTGTCAATGTACTTACTCAGGAACAAGATAACCGAAACAAAGTAAACTTGGCAAGGTCAACGAGATTCAGTGGGCTAGAGAAGTTGGCCAAAGTTTGGACTGCAAGCCTCTTCCCACTATACACTCCAGCAATTATGTGGCATATACAACAACAAAGTTAGATTAGCTGAAGTTACCTCTGCCCTACACACTTATACTGATGGGCGAAACCCTGTCTTGAAAAACCAAAAAAAAAAAAAAAAAAAAAAGAATCTAGGGAAGAAGAGCTTGCAAAAAGCATTATAGCAAACTCTATTAGAGAGCATATTAGATCTCTTTCATAAGGATGGATTATATTGACTGAGATGTAACTCCTGACATCTTGCTGGGGCCTCCAATTGTAACACCCAATTCTGTGTTACCCTCTCGGTACAGTTTGCATGCCAGGCAAGGGCCTGGAGATTGAAAGAACACAGAAGAGACCTGGGTCATTCGAAAGGAGATCAGCTGAATGCCGTTTATTCAACTTTGGGAAAATCCTTATATACCTAGCTGCTGCACAAGGGATCCCCCCCCCCCCGCAGGTGGTAAATTGCCACACCCAAGATGGAGTAAACAATGCCCTACAGCTAATCACCAGGCGGGGCAGAGGGAGCACAAAAACAAACAAGATGTTTTATCTGGCTGACCAGAAACTGTCCTCAAGTAACCCCAGGAGCAGGGGTCAGACCCGGGCCCTACACTGAGAAACAATGCTAAGAAATCTCTGGCATTCTGGTGAGGGCTGGCTTCACAGAATAGCAAAAGATTACCAGGTTATTAAACGACATCCATTCCAGTATTCTAGATGAACAGATGTCAGTTTCTTCCATTGAAAGAAATAGTCTGCTTTATGTTAATACTCACAAAACAAGCAATCCCTAAAAACTGATTTACTTGGTATAGATTGTTAACTAAAGCTTGGTGACTTAGGTAGTATTTTAGGATGAAAAAAACAGTGATTCAGTGGCTGGCATTGCTGTGTAGAGGCTTTCAATCAAAATTATCAGGTGAGAGCATTCACAGTTCCTATTCCTAGGGGATTATAGTCTAATTGCTGGAGGAATATAAAATCATTTGTACCTCTCACAATAATGACCTAGTTGGAATGTGCTTCTATTGTTAGAGACTGTTGCTTTTGGGTTAAAGAGAAAGGACGATGACCATCACACCTATTAAAAGTGTTGTTCCTCTAAGATGGGTGTTGGTGTTTCTGATAAATCATTTTAGTGTGTAGCTGTGGGTTGTCATTCTGAGACAGCAGCAAGTAAGAAAACTCATGGGCTAGCATGTATTCTGCTGTGAATGTGTTCCCTGTATGCATGGTGTGTGTGTGTGTGTGTGTGTGTGTGTGTGTGTTCACGCATGCGCATATGTACTCCATTGTATGTATTTGGAGGTTAGAGAAATACTTCTTCCTCTCTGCTATCTGTCCTGGACATGATCTTCGGTTTCTGCACTTTTACTCTCTGATCCATTTTTCTGACCTTGGAATATTTTAAACAATTTATTGGGCACAAACACTTCAAAACTGTCATTAAATGCTTCCCTTATCAATTTCAACACCTATAGTGCAAGAATGTCCTGCTTTCCCATTTCACATGTTGAGGAAATTGAAGCTGGTAGAACGTGATAATTTCTTATAGCAGACTTCAAATGACAAAGAAAACAGAGGAGATAGAATTGCGTGCTGTCCTCTGATCAAAAGTCCTAAATTTATATAAAGCATAAAAAGTTCTTCATCAGAAAAAAATATGGTTGGAAAAAGGAGGAGAAGGAAGTGGGAAAGAGGGAATAAAGAAATAAAATTATTAAACACAGTACAGCTAAGAAGTGATCGTGAAGTTTTCAGAATGAGTAGAAAGGGTCAAACACTTAGTCAATGGATTCTCTTCAGATAATCAAAAAGGGATCAATGCCCAGATAGGAAGCAACAGTCATGTCATCATATCCATTGACTGGTGTCACCTTGTAGGGATGGTTAGGTGCTGTACAGGCTCAGGAGTCCAAAGCTGCAGCTAAAAACCACGAAGTTCTGAACTCTCTCTTCATCAAGCAGGATCCCCAGAGTGACTTTCACTTGTGGTATTTAGGCAGAACACTTGAAGTGAGAATTTCTGGGAGATTCAGTTTATTGCTGCATAAGTTTTTGTTTGTTTGTTTTTGTAGAGTTATGTAGATTCCAAACAATACTGATCAGGTAAATATTTATTTAGAGAATTCCATAGAGGTTGAATTGTATTTCATAAAAACAATGTGTAGATGAGGTGGTAAGAACATAGGACATCTACCTTAAGAAAAATCAATTTTTGTATTTTTATTATTTCACAATTTATAGTAAAACACTAGATTTAGGCTCTTCATCAAACCTGAGTTTAGCTTAGTGTGCTGCTTTCCTTAGTGCTTATATTTCATAGAAAGCATGGGTTCTAGGTATTACTGGATTGTAAATCTCTCACATTTACTAAAGCAAATTCCTTCTGGAACTGGAAGGGTGCTCAGTGGGTAGGATCTCTCATTTTTGCTCCTGCAAAGAACCCACTTTCAGTTTCAGGCATCCACATGTTTTTTCACAACCATTTGCACTCCTGACCCAGGGGATCTAAGATCAAGATCGGACATAGATGTTGTGTGGTTCCCAAAGCAACAGGTTGTGCAACTTGTTCACATGTGTTAAGCTTAGTGTATATATTTTTTCATAAAGTAGAATTCAGGAAAACAAGATTTAAATTATATTGTTAGTTATAACATCCTGCATTTTCCTTGTACAGTCACTTTGAAAATCAATGTGACAGTTTCTCAGAAAATTGAGAATCCTTCTACCCTATGAACCAGCAATACTATTTTTGGGAATATACCACAAGGATGCAGACCTATACCACAAGGAAATTTGCTCAACTACATTCATAGCAACATTATTTGTAATATCCAGAACCTGAAAACAATCTAGATGTCCCTCAACTGAAGAATGGATTAACAAATCACAAAGACGATCCCCCAGCAAAGAATCTAAGTAATAGTAGAGAGGGCATCTATGTTGCCCTTCCCCTATAATAAGACTGATGACTACCTTGTCATCATAGAACCTTCATCATATAACTGATGGAAGCAGATGCAGAGATTCACCTCTGGATCTCCTGGGCCAAATTCCTGGAATTTAGTCACAGAGAGGGAAAAGTGACATTATGAGTAAAGGGATCAAAACCATGATGGGAACACTCACAGAAACAACTGTCTCAAGCTAGTGGAAACTCATTTACCCCAGACAGAGAGTTGAGGAAACAGCATAAGTCTGAACTATACCCTCAGAATGAGGTGACAGTTGTGTGGCATGGGCAGTTGGTGGGTCCACTAGTAATGGCACCAACATTTATCCCAACTGCATTAACTGGCTCTTTGGAGCTATCTCATTTCTAAGGAGAGATATCTTGCTCATCTTAGAAACAGGGGGAGGGCCTTGGTCCTGCCTCAAGTGATGTGACAGACTTTGTGGACTCCCCATGGGAGATCTCACATACTCTGAAGAGTGGATGTGGGGTGGGGTAGATGAAGGTAGGAAAAGTGGGAAGACAGGAGGGAGAGGAAATTGGGATTGGTATGCAAAATAAGATTATTTTTAAAAATTCTTGTTTTTTAAATTTAAATCTTGAATCATTATTTGTTGTAATATGCCAGTTGTTTGTTTCCAGCTACTCAGCTCCCAAAATAATCTCACAGAAACTATATTATTTAAATCACTGCTTGGCTTATTAGCTCTAGTTTCTTATTGGCTAGTTCTTTTTTTTTCCATACATTGTTTTGTTTTATTTTTTCCATTCAAGAACATAATTAAAGAAATAAAATTTTTACCTTTCTTCCTCTTCTCCCGGTCCCCTCCCACTACCCCCCCACCCCTCCTCCCTCCCCCTTCTTCCTTGAAAGAGGGCATGGTGCCCTGCCCTGTTAGAAGTCCAAGGCCCACCCCCATCCCTCCTGGCCTAGGAAGGAGTGCATTCAAAAAGACTCGGTTCTCAAAAAGATAATACATGCAGAAGAGATAGGTCCTGGTGTCATTGTTGATGGGTTCTCCATCTGCCAACTTT